>RJWH01002266.1:114083-250242 GCA_004363575.1 Solenodon paradoxus | reverse complement strand
ATCAAGTGCTTGTGAGAACGTGGAAAAACTGGAACCCTTGTACATTGTGGATGAGAATGGAAAATAGTGCAACTGCTGTGGAAAACAGTATGGAGGGTCCTCAACAAGTTAAACATAGAATTACTGCAAGATCCAGCAATTTCACCTCTAGGTATTTATCCAAAGGAGTGAAAGCAGGGACTCAAGCAGGTATTTGTAGACTCATCTTCACAGCATTATTCACAAAAAGTAGAAACACCACAAGTGCCCATCAACAGAGGACTGGACACAACGCGGTGAACACATACAACGGAATATTATTCAGCCCTAAAAAGGAAGGGAATTCTGACACTCGATACAACATGCATGAAGCTTGAAAACATGCTAAATGAAATAAGTGCACAATTCTACTTACATCAGAAACACACAGTAAACAAATTCACAGAATGATGGCTGCCAGAGGTGGAGCAGGGGAGGGGCTGGGGAGAGTCTTAATGCAAACAGAATTTCAGTTTTCCAAGATGAAAAAAGACCTGCTTGACATCTGGATGGACAGTGGTGATGGCAGCACAATACTGTGCTGCATTTAATGCCACCAAAATGCATGTTTAAAAATTACTGAGATGGCATTAAGATGCATATGCTACCACAATAAAAGAAAAAGAAAAAGACATGACTAAGAACAAGTCTATAGAGTTAAATATATTTGCACCTTGGAGCAAACTATTCATTTTCTCAGAACAGCAGGGCACAGCGGATTTCTGTAAAGTCTTGGAACTCAGAAGAATGGCATTTCTCGATGTTTAATTTACTGCATATTGTTAAACTCTTTTCTTTAAAGAAGGAGCTTACTAATCAAACCTCTCCCTGCAAATCGTTAGTAAGAAGGCAATAAAAAGTTAAGAGAAGATATGTAAAAATTTTAAGAAATTCTAATCTTAGGACTGAATTCAAGTGACTGTGGCCTTTTTCATTCTATGAGCCTATTTTGGTGCCCTGATCCCTGTTTAAAACTGGGCAGATGGACTATATCTTTGAGAATCCCTTCTGTATCAGCTATACATCATACTTTTTTTTATTTAAGGACTGACAACTATATCCTACATGTAGCTATAATTTTTAAGTCTAGTAAATAAAGAATTTGAGTGTTGGCTAGTTCACTAGGCATAAACTGGGGGTGAGTTTTTAAAGGGATAGACTTCGTAACCCTTACCTATTGTCATAAAACAATTTTGATGTTCTTTAAAATACACTGCATATCATATAGCCTGTGACTACTCTTCAGTGTTCTAAATAACAGGCGTTGGCTTTATTTTGTATTACTTTAAATGTCATATACCCCAAGGATTACATGGTGTTAGATTTTGCAAGTCCTTCAACAAGCAGAAGAACTAAACGGAGATTCTATTTTCATGTGATTCACATTCATTGTGTTGCTATGGGTACTGGATTCATTCTTCTTCACCATCAAAAACCTGGGCAAACCCAAAGGATTTTCTCAGTGACCCTCCTATACAGCATCTCAGGATCATGTTTTCTTCCAGATTGAAGATTTTATTATTCACACCTGATACAGAAGGGATTCTCAAAGATATAGTCCATCTGCCCAGTTTTAAACATCTATACTTTCTTGCATCCTATTCACCAAAATTTCTAGCTTATTAATTTCTGGAGGACCTTGGATTTCATCCTATGGGGCACCATTTAGATCCATATAATTTCTCTTTCTTCTTTGCTCCTTGATACTGCCAGGTTAAATTAGTGTGCCTGTACTGTTGGGTCATTCAGTTCTTCAGATCCAGGCCTACTGTCATCCTCAAAATAACATTCAGCCTAAACTCTTAAAACAAAATGGCAAAAGTTAGAACTGCACTAAATAGAAGGTTTCTTTAGCAAATTTTCATCACCGAAAAAATTAAAAAGAGGACAAGAGAAAATAAGACCGAAGAAAAAAATTTACAAATGAATGAAATGATGTAGGGGACCTCTTACCATCTCAAATTTCAAATTTTGTGGTCAGGTACCTTTGTGCCAAACCAATTAAGAGCTAGGAATGGTGCAATTCATCTACAGTCAGGGATGCTGAGTACATGACTGACAGATCGTGATAATATTAGAGCAATTAAGACAAATGTGAAACTCAGAGCAGAAAAAGAAATCCTTCCCCCCACTAAGGTGATTAAGAAGAGGGAAGGTAAGAAAAAGAGGTTGGGAAATATTCCCGCAATAGAATACTCCCACTTTCCCCATCTCTCCCAAACCCCTACCAAATTTGGGAAGATTAAGTCATTCTTTGAGTAAGGCAAGGTAACTCTTAGAAGAATTTCAGCTGGCAGAGTAGAGGCTGTTTTCAAAATGGCATACACAAATATTTGAGAGTAGACTCATAGGAAGATGCAGGGAACTCTACAATCTGTCTTCCCAGTAGAACACAGGCTTCTCAAGTGGGATTCCTAGAATAAGTGTGAGATGAGCCACTAAAGATGTGAAAGAAAATTTTAATTATTTAGCATAAAAAAAGCAACAAGTAATTTTATGAACATTGAACATATAGACCAACAGTCAAATACACACACAATTTAAAGTATGTGTAGGAGTTTCTGTGAGTATAATGTCTTTGTCTACATAAAATCTCAGTTTGGTCATCTGTGTTACTTAAAATATTCATTAGTGGCTGTCTCCCAGTGTTATCTGGAGAACCAGATGAGGTTCTTCTTATGCCTTGGCTGGTACCAAGTACTTGCTCAATAAACAGCGCTTCCTTTCTTGTGGGAAAAATGAAAAGGTGCCCTCTTCAAATCTACATTTCAGAAGCACATGGAAACTCTGTGATCTTATTAGAAAGTGTGTTCTTGGACAAAGAAAGGAAGTCAGGGCTTATGTCCTAGGCCCTCTGACCCCTGGTTTCCCACCACCAAGTGGAACAGAAGCCTCCCCTGGGCCCGCCTGCACACACTGTGAAGCCATTAACTTCTCTTTCCACTACCCACACATGCACCCGCCTAATGACACTCAGCAAGGCTCTTTCACACTCCTGGCTGCCTTTGACAATGGATACCCTTTTCTGGCCTTTAGGATTAGGACGGTCTGCCACTACTTATTATGTCTTTGGCATCCCAAACAAGTATTCTTTGAAACTCTCCACGTGTTTAAAATCACATCAAGCAGAGCACAACATGTAGGAAAACAAGATCTATATTCATCAAAAACTATGCTTTTGCCAACAAAAGCCAATTCTTTTGTCCTATTTTGGAGTCATAATTGGAGGAGGCTTTTGAAGTTCACTTACTTGGCCATAGTGATATCAAGCAAGTCACTTGCTAATGTATCAGTTATTCTTTAAGCATCCTCCCCTTGACTTTAAGAAAGGGAGAACCAGGGAGGGGGCCCGAAGTACTGGGAAGGAATAGGTAAAAGGGAAAGTAAGGAGTGGATATAGCAAGAGTAGGAGGTTTGGAGTAACCAGATCTGGGCTGGCCAAGCTGGCTTGTCTCCCTGGAAAGTGAGTTGAAGAGGAGGTGGTGGCAGCTTTGAAAACTGTGGAGGAGGGGAAACCCTTTCTCCTCCCCCATTGCAGGCTGTCAGCCCAGGGCCCCCAGTTCTGCTGCCAAACCATCTGCTCTTAGAAATGCTGCTGAAATAGAAACTCATGTTTGAAGTGAATCCCACATTGCAGCCCCCTTTTGATTCCTACACAACTCAGAGGAACGTTCTGACCTGAGATTCCATGGGACCCATCACTACTGCCTGAAGCTCCCCAAAAGAGGAAATGCACTTGATTTAGGAGAGGTGCCACCAGGCCTCATTGTCAAAGCTGACCTTGAGGGGCAGGTGGGAGCCAGGGGCGGAAGGAGGTCCCCTGGACAGTGGTGAGGGACCACTGGAAACTCGAGGGTGGACATGGTGTCTATCATATATTTGATGAAGAGTGAATCTGAACCTTTAAACTCATATGAGTTTGTAAATCGAAGTTACTTAAAAAAAAAAAAATAGAACAAAGAAACTGAAAAACAAGGGACATTGTAGAATCTATATCAAGAAAAACTAGCTTTCAAAACTAAAGATGAAATTAAGACATTCTGAGACAATCAAAAACAAAACAAAAGAACAGAGAGAAAGAAAAAAACACGAATTTGTCCAAGTAACTAACTAGCACCTCCGAGACATTATTTTCCACACATGAATCTTTCATGTACAATTTTCCTGACTTTTACTATACCTATATTCTATAATATTATTCTTTACTTAATGTTACCAATGTAACCTATTTTAGCCTTGCCTTCAGTAAAATATTCAGAAATGGTAAGTTTGATGAGCCTGCTGTATTTTTTTTCCTAATGGACATTACAATAAATGCATGAGCACTGCAAACAAACAAAAGAAAAATCTGGCCTTGAAAAATGCAACACTGTCTCGTCACTTTCCTGTCTCATGTTGTCTCTCTGAAACTGCCTACGCAAACACACACACACACACACACACACACACACACACACACACACACACAGCTCAACCTTCAGAGGCTTCTTTACCTTCAAATGAAAAATCAAAGTGAGTATCTCCAAGCAAACCATGTCTGATTAGATAGGGGTACCATTTCTCTGACTTTAGGTGAAGTCAGAGTTCTCTTAGATTTACATCTCAGAAGAAAACTGAGTATACAACAATTCTCTCACTTTTCTCAAGATGGAAATTCAAGGACAAACGAACCCACTTAAATAAAGGATTCTGTAGATGTCATAGAACAGACCAAAATCAGTAAGAAATGGGATATATGATTTCTGATTTAAAAGAGTGCCTAGATGAACAAGCAAAATTAAACCTGGTTTTTAAATTTGACCCTAGCCAAACGGCTTGGTGTCTCTTTTCTTCTGAATCATCAGGTGAAAAATATTTTAGAATGAGTCCCATAGTTATGACCCCAAAGAAATAATAATTCAGAAGCAAAAATGTATTAAGTACTTCATCTGTGTCAGACACCATATTAAGTGTTTTGCACGTACTTGCTCATTTAATTCACACAACTATAAATTAGACACTATTTTATCCTCATTTTACAAAAGAGAAACAGATATACTGATCCTATAAATTGCCAAGATTACACAGCCAGCAAGTGGGTGCCAACACACCAGCATACGACTGTCTGACTTCAAAGCCCTGAACCACGATGCTCTGCGGTTGCGTGTGCTGCAGGAACCTGAGACCAGAGCTACCGTCACACATGTGATGGTGTAACAGACAAACCCTCTTACACGGTGGCTCTCCTCACCATCTAGCTATTCTGGGAATGGTTACTCCCTGGCTAAACAGACATTTTTAAAGCATTTTTGAAAGTTTATCAACAGCTGCCCATTGACTATACTATAAATAACCAGTGTGTGTGTGTGTGTGTGTGTGTGTGTGTGTGTGTGTGCACGTGCGTGTATGTGTGTGTGGCAGGGATATCCAAATACATCTTTCAGTTATTTAAAAATCAATCAAAATTAAAATTCTAGTGATTTCACCTGGTCAACAGTAAGCCCCACTGTAAGTTATAAGTTCCAACACCTAACCTAAAGAATGTTTTATCTTATATGTTCATAATTAATTCCAGCCTTTTTCCTGGTGTCTGGTGAGTGCCGGGAATCCTTAGTCTTCCTTGGCTTAGAGACATAACACTCAAATCTCTGCCTCCATCTTCACATGGCCACCCGATGTGCCTGGGTCTCTCTCGTTAAAGGATGTCAGCCATATTGGAAGTAGGGCCCACCCTACTCCAGTTTGACCACATCTTGACTCATATGCAAAGATCCCATTTCCAGACAAGGTCCTATGCACAGGTACCAGGAGTTAGTGCGTGAATATATCACTGGAAGTCACAGTCAATCTCTAACAGGATGGAATTACACAGACTTTGGTGGAGCCAAGAAAGCTGTACTGTTTTATCATTTCACCAAAGATCCAGGTTGGAATGTCTTTAAATCCTGAGACGCCTATGCATAGTCAACCTGTGGACATCTAAATGGTCTCATTTCATGTTGACTTGCTCATTTGGCACAGAGAAAATGGATCAAGATCACTGAAACACCACAGTTACCCCATGGGGCTTTTATCATCAACTCCTAGAATGCCAACTATGAATATGATAAAGAAAGAAGTAAAACACAGAGGTCAGAGATTTCAACAAAACTACTGGAATGTGTATATGACAGTGGGTTCTCACAGATGTACATTTAAACTCCCTCATACCTATTTAATTCCTGGCACTTTCTAGAACACATTCAGGTGAGATAGCAGTCATGTTCTCAAAGGCATGCACTGCGTTCTCAAAATCACCTAGAAGTAGGATCAGACGAGACACTGATGACTGTTGGGAGAATGAGCTCAGAGGTATATAAAGGTGCTATGGGAGCACAGAAAGGGGCAGGTTAATCATACTCCTCCAATCTTTTCTGAGAGGAACTAGATGGGAGCAGAGTTAGGTGATGGCTAGATGTAAGGACAAGGGATATTGGGTATCACTGGAGAGGAGGACAAAAAGGGCTCTGGAAATGTGCAATAAAATGAAGGCAAAGTATAGAAAAAGAATTGAAAAGTAAAACTCAATCACGTTGCTTTGCATAACTTAGATGCCATTCTTTTTATAATATTTTGAAGTGACTTGTGTATCTGTTGGGATTCTTAGTTACAAGTGACAGAAACCAAGTCTGACTCTTTTAATAGTATTAATTAATTAATTCCAGCTGGTGCTGTAAAGTCTGGATTATGATGCCATCAGGTCTGTGTCTATGCTCTCAATCTCTGACCTATACATTACCTCCAGGACAAGGAACTCACTGACATACATGGAGCGACTCAGGATTTCGGGGAGACTTGGAGATTCAGGTTTGGAACTCTTCAGCCAGAGAGCTTCACTAAGGGTGCGTCTGCAGTCACTGCCAAGTACTGCCACAGGGACCTGCCAGCTGTCCCCACAGCCCTCAGAATGCCGCCTTGCTACAATGTCACTACCCATCCAGGGAGCCTCACAACCCCAACTCTCTTGCCCTCCAAGCGCAAGATTCTAGGTCTGAAAGGGAGATGTCATTGGTGAAAGCTAGGTCATACATCATGGCCTCTGTCAGGTAAGCCATGAGAGCAATTCCATGGCAAGTTCCTAGAGAAATGAGGACTCTGCCTCCCAGCACAGCAATTCTATTAGTTCCTACAGCTGCCAACACAAAGCACCACACACTGGGTGGCTGAAAACAAGACATTCATTCTCTCACAATTCTGGAGGCTGGAAGTCAAACACTTAGGAATCAGCACGATTGTTCCCTATAAAATCCATTCCTGCCTTTCTCCTGGTGTCTGGTGGTTGTCAAGAATCCTCCATCTTCACATGGCCTTTCCCTGTGTCTGGGTCTCTTTTCTTCTTGTAAGAATGTTAGCCATATTGGATTTAGGGCCCACTTTACTCCATTTTGGCCGTATCATAACTTAATTCATCTGCAAAGGTCTTATTTCCAAATAAGGTCCTGTGCACATGTTCTAGGAGTTCAGACTTGAACATATTTCATGGGGGGCAGGAAGGGTGGGGTACCTTCAACCTACTACAGTGGGGAATTATGCAGACTCAGGAAGGAGGTTCAGATGATGGACAGTCAAAAAAAAATCCAATGCGCGTCACTTGCTATGAGGGCCTTTCATTTAATAATGAAGTGATTTCAAAGCAAAATTTGGATACGCTTAAAGTAATCATTGGCATATGAGCTCTCATAGGAGAATCCAGTAGACAGGAATTTGCAGCAAGGCGAAGGTGGGGGTGTGCTTATAGCAAAGCTGGATGGTTCCTCCCTCTGAAACTATGGCCATCAGAAGGGCAGGGCCAGACGTAAGTCCTGCTGCCCCTAGTGCCCACAGGCATCTGCCAAATACCTCTTTCATCTTCAGAAAGAGAACTTGGCCTGGAGGGGCCATCATGGGTTTAAGTAGAAAGATAAATGGAGATTTTAAGTGTGCGACTGAGTTACCTAAGACTAATTTTTCAACTGAATAGGGATGTGACAGATGTTTAAAATATACATTATTTACAGAGTTGGTCTGTTTTTTTTTGCTGCCACTGTATGTTTCTTTTCAAGCCTGACTATTGAAATCAAAAGTATGTCCCTTTTTATCAATAATGCAAGAGCTTCTAGGGAAAAAATGCAAACACTAATAAAAACAAACCCAACAATTAAAAAACACTTCACTTTTAGGAATAAAATATATTTAGACATCTCCAAATAATCTTAACCTTGATTTTCCAGACTAACGAGAACCCTAGTAAGATTCAAAGTGAATGAAAGCCTGCTGAACTGCCAGCTTCTGGAAATAAAAATAAGTCTCTAGTCCCCCTTAAAAAGCAGAACATAAGATATACAAAACTAAGCAATTCTTGGGTTCTCCACTAACATCGCTAAGGGAATGACCTCCAAACTATAATCTTTATTGTTCACTTTTGCACCTAAAGAACCTCTCTGCTTAGACAACCATGATGTCCTAAGTGGAACTCAACATCAGTTCCATTTCCCTCAGCCTCCTGATCATTTATTGGATTCTTCCAACAAAATAAATCTCGGATTCACCTTCTATTTTCTTTCCCTAGTTTAAATCCAGTTACAGGGAATGGTCAGTTTCTTTATTCTCACAGATTTTCTCCCTTTCCTTTTCACTCCTCTTCCTCCTTCCTTGGCTGATAAGTTACATGAGTTCATCTTACCTGGACCTAGTTGAATATTTCTTACTGAAATAGTTACATATTTATTTTAATGGTGGTTAGAAAAATATAATTTCATATGAACCCAATAATTTCACCTATAAAGAAAAATACAATTTTCTTTATAATTTATGTAAGTTAAGATAAAGAAAAAAGTTAAGTAAATAACAGTATAGGTAGTATATGGGCATGATTTTAAACAATTTGAGGGTTATATGCTAATGACAAGCCATGGTGGTCCCAACAATCTCTCCCGTTAACCTTTTCTGATTTTCTGACCTTGAGACTCTTATCTCTTCCATCTGTCCTGCAAGCCACTGTCAGACAGTTCTTCCTACAATACTCCTTTTACCACTTCTTCCCCAAATGCACAGATCTAATACCTACCCCATAATCTCAGAATTCTGTCTAAGTATCAAGATCCCACCTGGTCTAGCTACATGTTATTTCTGGTTGCATCCAAAAGATATCATCTGACAAACTTGTCTTAGACTTTTTCATTTCCAGCTTCTTGCCTTGGTTCAAACTACTTGCTTCTAGTCTTTCTCCTTCTCTGTCTCTTCTGAGCCTAACCAGTCCTTCAAGACCCAAGCGATACTCCACCTGGCAGTCTTTTCTAATTGACATCCTTCTCCTCTCTGAACTCTCATTCCACGTATATCAATATCATAAGATTTTACTCTGCAAAGACTTTCTAATGGTTGGCAGACAGGACCAGTTCTCCATGAGTTGACCATTAGAAATCAGTAAATAACAGGATGCCATCAAGAGTCACGTGAGTGGTTGACATACTTGGTTACAAAAGGATGACTCACATTAGCAGTTCAAGACATCTCTTCACACACTTTTTAAGAGAAGGCATGTTCTATTTGTTCATCCAATAAACATGTGCTGAGTATCTGCTGTGGGCCAAGCCCTGTGGCTGCTGGCAAAGTAGAGATGTGAATAAACAGGTACTGTCATTGAGGAACTCACTATCTAGTACAGGAGATGTACATGCAAATGTGTGACAAAACACAGTGTGACCTATTGCTTAAACACCAGTACACAAATGTCAAGGATCTAGAAAGGATCTAGAGGAAGACTGAATGAGAAGTGGGTGTGTCAACTGGTTCTGGAAGGTTAAACAAGAATCTAGCAGACGTACAAAAATGGGGAGTACATTCTCAAACAGTGTGACATAAATTACAAAAAGGCACCTAATGGCAACAAGCCATAGCTGAAGGCAGAGTTTCTGGAGCACAGGGTGGTGGTGAAGGAAATATAAAAGGAGGGAGAGATCATACCATGACATGCCTTGGTCTAGGACTTCATCCACAGTCATGAGAAACACTGAAAAAAAGAGAAGGAACATGGCCAGTGTTTCTTTAGGAAAAAATTAAAAACCCATAAAACAGAAACACATGTGGTCCTCTGGTGACACGTGGAGGATAAGCTGAGCTAGAATAGAGGTCGGTGTGGAAGGCAGTGTAACAGAAGAAGATGCAAACGACAGGCCTGTAGAGGGAGGGGCAGATTTTAGAAATATGCAGGTGGCAGAAACTAATAGCATTTTCTGACCAACTGGCTCCACATTCCAATGTCAAATAAAAATAGTTTAGGGATTAACTACTTCAGGACAAGTTTATTATCTACTTAAAAATTTACCCAGGCCTTTTTTCCCCTCTTACCTACGGTAGCTAGGGTGAATTTAGAATTAACTAAACTCTCTGTTCCCTCAAACTCTTAAGAACCTCGACTTTATACCTTAAAGATTAGGCATCACACAGTTTCTATGAATGTCTATAAAAATCTGCCCAAAATCCAAATCCAAAAGGCAGCATGCTATTTTGCCAGCGAAGATCCACCCAGCGCTTGCTCCTGGGTTACGCGGACAGTCGGTAAAAGCAATCTTGCATCAAATAACATACCCTTGTCTGACTGTCCTAAGTCTCTGGGGGTGTTGGGAATTTAAGCCAGAATTGCTCCAGAGACGTCAAATTGTGAAGGTTTTTGTACGATATACTCATATTCCCTTTTTTTTCTCAAATAAAAAACGTTCACAAGAGTGTAAAAGATATTGAAATACCAAGAGAGGTGACCTTTTGTAAGCACATTCATGTTCTCCTGGGAAATAAAGAACAAAGTCATTCACCACCAAGTGTAATATTCCTCACTTCCACTTGCCTGATGAAAGGAGTCAACTAGGTAATTTCAAATTAAAACTCAGTTGGAGCAGCTAGGCTGAAGATGGATCTCCGCAAAGAGGAAAAAGGAGGCACAGGGTGCTGTTTATTAAAACTTGCATATGATTATAATTTGCTGGGTCTCCATCTATCATTTCTCCCAGCCCCACCTCCATTACTCTAACGCCAGGGCAAGTTCTGAGAGGTAGGCATTCAGAGTAGCATTTGGGGATGATAGGAAATAGGATTCCATTGCAAAATGAGCACTAGTTTCACATACTCTATGTGGATGGAAGCAGAGAACTCTAATAAGTAGAAAGGGCAAAGGTTTTTGCTAGGTCACTGAGTCAGTGCTCAGAAATTCTGCAATTGTTCATTACTGAGTGACAGTGGAGTCTGATGTTGTAATGGAAGTGCAGACCAGAGGTCCCTGGTCATCTCAGCCATGGGGGACAGAGCTGGTTCATGGTAGACCTAGATTAGAACCTCCACTCCCAGAAAACTCTCAAACTCTCTTCAAATAACAGCACATAAGGAAGTGGAACATACAATCAACTGTGCCCCAGAATCAGATTCTTTAAAGTGAAAATTAATAAACTCATCAAGGTGATATGTTGGCCATTCCTCCCCACTGATGATATTAATTATACCAGCAGACAAAGTGATTTAAATTTTCTTATGATGTCATTTCAGGGCTTTAGTTTGATGATTATTTTTCCAAACTGTTTAAAGCATAGTGTCAGACATGGCTGCTTTACTGTTCTTTAAAATGACCAGTAGCCATATAAGAGATCCATGACTCGGGGGGTGTCTCATCCATAAGCAACAGTGTTGGGAAACGAACACATACTTTCCAATCCTGATCAATAAGAAGTCCTGCAAACTTGGTGGCACTGCACGCGGGATATAAAAAAAAGCACCCATTCTCAGGATTGAGAGGGGAGTGGAAAAATAAGTAGCATCATTTATGTCAAGAAGTCACTGGTCACACAATTTTAACTGGAAAGGTTCCCTGAACATTATCTACTAAAGGTCTGGGGTCTTGAGAATCATTTATGGAGGTACGTGAACATGTTTTCAGGCATAAATTACTAAAAACATACAGATACTTGCTTCTTTGCGGGAGAAGTTTTACTTTTGTTCTCATCAATATCACAAAGTCTAGTTTTGGAAAACACAGAAGAATGAGCCCACATCTACTTGGCCAACCCCCTTTCTTCTTCCAATAAAAGCATGTACATTTTATGATTCCTCTTGATTTGAACAAAAGATAAGATTCTCCCCTTTTTCCAAGAAACTACCAGTGGAAAATTAATATTCAAGATAACACAGGGATCTCACCTGGTGGCCTGTGAATCTACTGGCTGCCAGGAGGCCTGGGACTCCTTAGGATTATTTCAGATTTGGTAGCATAAGTGGGGAGCTTACCACCCATTCACAGAAAGCATGGTCTTCAAGATTTTAAAGTTTCAGAAACCTCTTGCTAACTGACCTTCTACAGGATCACCTCAAGTTTTTTATGTGCCCCTTCTAGCCTCTTCTAAGTGTAGTTTATCCAGAAGGTACATGGGGGAAAAAAAAAAAAAAAAGACTAAAGTCAGGCCTATTGGTGGATATCACATATCAAAATGGTACTTACTAGTGGAGGAAAGAACTGCTTGAAAGGGTAGTCTCAGTAGAAAGCTTGCAACTTTGCTTTACGCGGTTAAACTTGAAGCACCCAACACCTTGTGATAGGTATGCTAGACCAAAAGGCAAGCGATTAAAATTTCCAAGGTTCTCTCCCTTCTTCAAATTCATTTAAAAAGGTATTTTCCTTCATATTTTAAGAACTATTTATTGAGGGTGAAAAAAATTGTCTCAACTGAAGTTATTTTAAGGTACTTACTAGATCTCTGAAGAGACTTATCTTATGCTTTGAGTCCAACAACAAAAAACCCTTTTGACTGAAGATGAAGTACGATCATGCAAGTAGCCATTATGCCAAATGTCTGGATAAACAGAAAGATGAAATATGAAAGGACTCAATGGGTCTCTCAGCTGCTTGATTTTTTTTTTTTAATTTCATGCTATGTGACAAAGACTCTGTTTGTCACTGACTTTCTCATGTGGATTTTCTTTACATCTAAGAGCAAGAGACCTTCCTTGTAAATGATTCCAAAGTGTTTCCATAGACCATCTATTCCTATCAACACTCAGCTTTAGAAAGAAGCCATATTTGGAAAGGGAATAGGTAAGATACCCACCAATGCTCAAAAAAAAAAAAAAAAAAAAAAAAAGAGGAAACTGAGAAACAACCCACCTACTCTCTCAATGCCCATTGTAGGTGTTTGTCTTAATATTTACTGTTTCCTTCCATTAGCACTAACACCTTTTTATAACCTGTATTAGCTAAAATCGTGCAAATAAAGAATAAAGAATAGCCCTCGCTCCCTGGGCAAAACCATATTATATCCAACCCTGGAGCCTCATAGAACCTCAGAAGCCACTTTTGTTCTTAGGGGACACTCCATAAAATGCTTCATGAATGACACAGCTCTTCTTCCCTCTGGGGTAGCCTAACATTAAATCTGCATAGAAAACCCCCCACTGGAGGCAGCTGCTGCTTCACTATCACCAAAAGACCTTACCACTGGCAGGTCAAGAAATGCAGTAAGAAAAGAGATTCAAAATAAAATTAAAAGCATCTTCCTCAAACCCTCACACACGCATGTGTGCACACACACACACATGCACACACACACAAATGCCCTGCAGCACTAGCAATAGCAGAGAAGTTTGTTGTTGTTTGTTTTTGCAAAGAATGAAAATGTGATTGTAATGAAGCTATGCTGAGACAGATAAAAATAGGCTCCACAGCTATGTGCCTGGCATTATTCGGGGGTCTTGCAGGTTCCTGGAAATTGTGGCCACCTGCTCTCCCAGAGCTTTACACTTGTATCAGTACTGGGTCCTGGAGAGGAGCAAAGAGAGGGAAATGATTCATCTGGAATGAAGACATTAAACAGATGAAAGAAACCTGGGATTCTCTGAACATCGGTGCAGACGTGGGTTTATACACCTATGTGTTTTGAGGTTGGATTTGGGTTTCAGTGTATTTCAAAACAGATTGTCACAAGTCTGAAGACTCTAACTGCCACAGCAGTGACTGCCTTAAATTACTGAAGTAGAAACTGTACTTGTCACTTCCTTTACACATTTGGCTTTCCATGAAAGAGAAATCTGGGGAGTCTTACTGCCAAAATAGTAAAACATCCTTATGTCGCCAGATTCTGCAGTAAAAAAGATGGCTATTTTATTTAGTTTTTTTAAAATTCATGGAAATGGGGTCACAAGACATGAGATACAGACCCAGTTTAAAAAAAAAAATAGAACTTGCTGGCGGAAGATACAGCTAGACTATGAAACCAATCACAAGCTTAAAGCAATGTCCCCCGCTAAGACAGGGCTCAGAATGATTTGGCATAGTAGGTAGTTTCAAATAGAATCTCAGCTCTTCTATTCCACCGCGTTTAGACGACTAATTCTTTGAGAACGAAAAGCAAACAAAAATTGACGTCTTACACATCATGACATACAAGTGGTCAGAAATACGGAAGGAGAAAACAAGAGTTCCAGGATTTCTCTCCTTGCGCATTTCCTTCAGCAGTTCATCCCCGGCTTCCCAAGTCACAAACCAAAGCCTTTTTGCCTTGTGTTTCCCCAGCGACGGGCCACCGTCAGAAATGCTTTTTAACAGCACTGCCTTTTTAAAACGCAACCTTTTCGGCAGCCTTCATTGCAATGTACCGTTTTGTTTGTCCTTCCTGTCTGACATGCAAATGCACGACACAGCCTCCACTCTTTGCACACAACCTAATTCCAAGCAAGATATGTTAAGTCCACAGGGAATCATGTGAGCATTCAATCCGCATACACACCAGGACCCCACAGAATGCATTCGATGAGCGCCAACACAGTTCTCTGCGTGCAGAGCAGGCGAGCCGGAGACCTGTGCCGGGGTCTTCCCGGGCTCCAATCATTGCGAAAAGGGCACGCATGGAACCTGCTCCCTTTTCAGAACAGGGGGCTGCTGACTACCCACTAGGATCACCAGCTACAACGCAGGAGCCGGCTGGCCGGGTACTGCGGGCGACGGTGGACGGACGAAGGCTGTTCCACAAAGCTCAAGGAGGCTGCTGCGCGGACCTTGCGGTCATTCATCTCCCTGCAGCCCGAATGCACGGCACGTCCCCCTCCCTTGTTCTACCTAGCTAATAGCTCGCAAACCCCATATTGAGAGGGCTTGCTGTGGATCTTGCGGAGGTACAAAATGGTGGATGGGAGCTAATTTTCCCCTGCTTTCCCCATAACTTATCGCATCCATCACCGCCGGTCCTCCCAGCCCAGCCCCCGCCCGCGGCGCCGCGAGCACGCCCCGCGGACCCGGCCCGCGGTTACCAACCTGATGTCATGTAGCCCCGCGAAGCCTGGGGCGCGAAGGCCGCCGGGAAGCGCTTGTGCAGGCGGTAGTCCTTCTCGCTGCGGGACCTCATGCGGTCCGAGGCCCGGTCCGAGAAATCCGAGCTAGGCCAGGCTCGCCGCAAGGTTGTGCTCCGGGTCTTCTTCATGGTGGGGTCGGCGACCTGCTGCCCCGCTCCTCGGGGCCTCAGCGCCAGGGCGCAGCGCGCTGCTTCATCCGTCTACGGCGGGCACGACCCGGGCGGACGCTGCGCACATTTTCCCAGCCCCTCCTCGTCGGCGTCTACACCGCCAGCGGCGGGTCCGGCCCTCCCCACGCCCCCACACCCCCCCACGGCGAAGGCTCCGATTTTACACACGTCCCACAATGCATTACACTTCATTTGCAATCCGCCCGGCTTATAGCTTCCAGATTCCTGGGGGGAAAGGCACGTTAGGAGGCTCCCCGGCCTGGAGGAGGCGGGGAGGGGGCGGGCGGGGTGGGGGCGCCGAGACTTGCAGCGTGAAAGCAATGGGAGCGCAGACAATGGCCCGATTCAGCGCAGGAGTGCTTAGCCAACTGTGAGCCCCGGCACAAAAGACCCAAACAAATGAGGACGCCGAGGCCTCCCGGGCTAACCCGGGATCGCTCGCCCGGGGAAGCCCGAGGGGCGGCAGAGGCCCCTCCGCACCACCAGGAGGCTAGAGCGAGGCGTGGGGATGACAGGGTGCGAGTCGTGTCTCCCTGGGCCTATCAGCCGCGCGGCCCGCAGTCCCGGACGCAAGCTGGCTCGGCCTCCCCTGCAGTCCTGGGGAGGCGATCTTCATCACAGAGGTTCGAATGAATGGGGGGCGCGTGTGCGCAGGGGTCTGAGCTGGCTCTGCAGGCAGCAGCTGCAGCAGGCGGGCTCCTGCGGAATCCAGGGAGAGCCCGAGCCGTCCTCAGGACTGCAGCTCCTCGGCAATCGTCCTCCTTCCGAGGCTCAGGGTGGTGTGCGTGTGCGCGCACGCGCGTGTGTGGCGACACGCATGTGCCCCCCTACACATGCATGCTCCTACTTACTGGCCGAGGCGGCGACGGGAGCCATGGCTGCCAAAGATGCCGAGCCGGCCGAGGGACACCCTGACGGTGGCACCACTGCTCAGTCGCGAGCGCGCAGAACGGCCAGCGAAGGGCAGGAAGCAGTGCAGCTGCCCAGTCTCATGCTAATCGCCAAGCTGCCTGAAGTTAGAGCACGGATCCTGTCAGGCTTCTCATTTCCATGTGAAACAGCCTGCGGTGGCGGCGCTGGGCCCTCGGCTGGGGCCCCAGCCTGGAGTCTGCGCTTGGAAATTTACATATTTTTAGGACCGTCCCTCCCCCTCGAGGAAAAGAAGAGAAACTCCTCGGTGGGAACCGGGAGATCTGCCGCGGCCTGCCTTGCCCACCTGCGCCAACCCCAGGTCAGCCAGAGCCGGGGAAGGGGGCGCCACTGGGATCTCCTCTGACACCGCCAGCGCCGGGGCACCTGGTCCACGCCGCCTGGAAAACGCAGTGCAAGTGGCGTCTGGCTCTTCCTCGCTCTCCCCGGATACCCCCGAATAAGTCACTTCCTGCTCGCTAACCTGCATTCGGGTCCACAACCCCTTGACACCGCACGGCTCTGCACAGCTGTTTCTGGTCCAACAACCAATCGCTAAAGGACAACAATGCGCCGGGCGCCGGAGGGGAGGCGGGGGCGATGCGCCGCCCCGGCGGAGGCGCGGGGCCCGGGACGCGGCCGGGATGCGGAGGTCACGACGAGTTAAAGGGGCGCGGCCGCGTAGCACTGCGTGGCTGCTGTGGTTTTGGTTTTTGTTTTTCCAAAAGGCTGTCTCCTCATGTGGGTTTCCAAAAAACGCTTTGGGCTATAAACGACAAAAATAAACCTGATTTTTCGCTTACTACCTTCTCTTTTACTTTACCATTTTTCTCATTTGTGACGGTGCAACGTTCAAAATCATTGACATATTCACAGGTGCCCAGATGCAGAGACAAGGATATGAAGTCTTTATAGGGCTATGATTTCAGGCTGTTATAGGAAAAAAACAAAAAATCACCACCACCACCACCACCAACAAAAAAATCCCAACATGTCTAAATGGAATTCTAACGCAATTCGGTGCAATTACAAGCTTGAAACCTTTAGGGGAGGCTAGAGATGCGGGGGCGGCAAGGTTAAGCCACAGCATTATAGACCCTAACTACAGGCTCTATTCAATATCTCAAGGCTGCCCTCCGTAACCTGGGGCCATTGTAAGGAATCTCTCTCTTGGGATACCCGGGGTAAACAAATATGAATTATTAAATATACGAACATTATAACTTCACTATCAAAGTGTATTACTAACATTAAACTAGTTAATGTTCAGTGACTTTTTAAAGTCAGGATAATTCCCCCCACCCCACGCCCAAAGATACATTTTTTCTAAAATGTCTCCTTGTAAAAGGACTGCTAAGAACAGAAAAGGCTACCATTTTGGAAGTTATAGAAGACTAAATGTGTAAGAACTATAAGTGTAGAAAAAAAATTGTAGTCACAAATGCATGAGATACTGACATCTAGCTATTGCAATTCAACCCAACAAGTAATTACTCAGTACTTCCCATGAGCCAAAAGTGAATGATTATAGTAGCTATGACTTAAGGCTAATGATGATTTCTGTGACAACTGTGATATTCATTCAGCAAATAGTGACTAGTATATACCAGCATTATGATAGATGCTGGACAAACTGAACCCCACACATGCAGCTTATGGTCTAGGCAGCAAGTAAATAAATTCACAAACTGTGCTCAATCCTATGAATGACCTCTATGATGAAATGACAGCCTGAGACTATAAGGATCCAGCCAAGTAAAGAGAGGGAAAAATGATGTTTCAGAAAGTGGGAACAATGTGTGCAAAAGTCCTGAGAGAGGAAGAATCTTAGTTTTTGTCAAAGTGAAAGAAGGCCAGTGTGGCTGGAATTGGAACATAAGAAAAAGGTGCAAGATGAGGTCATGGAGGAAGGCAAGAGCCAGATCATGCAAGGACTTGCAGGCCATGTTAAGGATTCCGGATTCTATTCCAAGAGCAACGGGAACCACTGAAAGATTTTAAGCAAAGATAGTTTTAGGGTGACTATATAAAAGGGGCTTAGGGAGGGAATCTGTTTAAAGGGAGGGATTAGCTATGAACTTTTTGGAAAGTAAATCAGAATCACACTTAAAACTGAGAAAATATTCATTGTTGATATGAAAGAATGGGGGTGAGTTGATGGATATTTTAGGAGAACGACAGCTGCACTCAGCCACCTCTGAATATGAGCCTTGCAGGGGAGTATCATTCAGTGTCTATATTCAACAGAATGCCCTTAGAGCCAAGGTCAAATAGCAGACAAAAGAATCAGGTAGTAAAGAATCTGGGTTAATGAAATCGAATCAGATAGTAAAGTAGGAGAGGCAGGAGCAGTTAAGTTATCCATCCAAATCAAGTGATAACATCGAAAGAGGTTCTGAGGTAAGGCTTGACTCTACCAAATAGCATATTGTGAAAGCAATGGGTGTAGAAAGGTTTCTTTACAGTAAGAGGAGGTGGACGTGGAATACCCTGTTATTGTGGCCACCATTAAAACTAAACTCGGTGTCTCCATCTGTTCTATAGGAAAATTTACTCCGATCAGATGCCACCCTTAGGTCCTGAGTCCGAGTTTCAAATCTTCCAACCTACTTGAGACAATCACAGTTGTAACTGAGTCATGAACTGTCCAGTTCTTAAGTTCTTAAAAACAGGGTTCCATTGTGAAATCAGTTTAGAAATTGTGTTAAAAGAAGCCTGATGGATCTGTTGGGGTTTTAATATGCGAATGCACCCTGTGACTCTACCCACCCCCCATACTAATCAGACTCTAATCACAGGACCACTTGCTGCTGGATCACATTTGGAAAACAGACAGGTGGAGGCGGAAATGCTCTGGGAAGTATAAATCCACAAGGTAAAAAACTGTTTCTGAGAAATCCTAAGAATGATGAGAATGTGTATATGTTGTTCTTTCCATTCCAATCAAAACTTAAATGGAATCTCTCTTAGTCTTCCCACTTAGGTACACTGACACCTATCACACACTCCTGACAGAGCTATAATAAAGTAACAGTCATCAGTGAATTCTACTCCCAAAGAAAGCAATATGTGGGGATGGAGGGACTCATCAAGAAGTGACTCAAGAAGGGCCTGAGTCATTTGGAGGACTGCTGATGGAGTAAGTTGGACAACTGTGGCCTCCATCTCCAGGATGATAACAACAAAAGAGGATAATCACAGTCAGAGTCGTAGATGGCAGCAGTGTCTGGTGATGTCAAGGAGAATGGTATTAATCTTTGTTGGAGGGCTGGAAGAAGTCTTTGAGTTCCATTTTTTCAACTGTATGGTAATAATATCTCTCTTAAAATGTAGTGAGGATTCAGGGTAAATATATGCATGCCCTAATTCACTGCTGGCCACTAGAAGACATCAACAATAAATAGTCTCATTATTATTATTATTATTATTATTAATCACTAAAGGGGGAAAAATATGCTTTAAATGTGAATCCTTTCTAGTTCCTCTTGGTTACTTATTATGAACCCTGTTTTATATCAAGTAACAAAATGAGGTGAATTTCAATGAAGGCCATGGGTGCTACCACTAGAAAGGCTGACGCGGTGGATGCTGTTAAGATGGAAAGCTGAAATACACGGTATTCACAAAGGGGGTTTAGAAAAAAAAAAAAAAAGACGGCATGCTCTGGTGGAGTGGCAGTTAGTCAATCACCTCCAAAGGAGCAAGTCACATACCTCTGGGTTCAATTCCTAGGTCCAGGGGTGGGGGGTATAGGGAGAGGGAAGGAAAACTAGTGTGAACAACTAAATAAAGATGTTTCTTCCTCCTTTCTCTGCCTGTATGCCTACTTGCCTTCATTCCTGGCTGCACCTTTCCTTTAAAAAAAAAATGATGAAAAGAAGACCCAGCATAGCTTGAGTGCACTCACAAGCTGGGGGTGGTGGTGTGCCCCGCACACCTGGATCAAAGTGGGGAAGAGGATCGAGAATAGAGTCCAGAAAAGGTGAAAACAAACCCAAGTAGCCACTGACAGATGGGAGGAAAAATGTAGTATATGAACACAACAGAGTATCGTTTAGCCTCAAAAGGGAGAAAATTCTAACTTAAGCTACAACATGGATGAACCTTAAAGATATTAAGCTAAGTGCAATAAGCCAATGAAATAAAAAAAAAAGACTTTGGGAATTCTACTTAGGTGAAGAATCTGATTAGTCAAATTCACAGGAAGTACAATGGTGGTTATCAGAGCCTGGAGAAGGGGGAACAGGAGTGTCTAAGGGGTACAGAGTTTCGGTTTGAGAAGATAAAAAGTTCTGGAGAAAGGGTGCACCACTGTGGCTCAGGCAGCTGAAATGGTTGGGGTGCAGACCACATACAGCTAAAGGAGCCTGGGGTGGGGGGCAGACGCCAAAATAAGCACCTACATAAATAAAAATGATTCTTCCTCTTGCCTTTAGATAGCAAAACTAGCTCATCACCTTTTAATGGTTTCCAAAATAGAAGCCACGACAATATTATTCTTTCTTTACATTGAAGTCTTCTTTCTACGAACCATCTGAATAATCTTGATTACCCCTCCCACCTTCCCTCCTTTTCTCTTTCCCTTTCTTCCTTCCACCCTCTCTTAAAAAAGGAAGTTCTGGAAATGAATGGAGGTGATGGCTGCATAGAAATATTAATGTACAAACGCCAATGAACTGTACACTCAAAAATAATTCAAATAGTGAATGCTGTGATGTATATGTTTGCAAATTTTTAAAAATAAAAAGAACAGAATCTGAGAAAAAAAGTCTCAGTCAAGAAGCACCTTTTGTGTGCACCTCATGGAGGACAGGCTTTTATAAATTGGTCTCTGTAGCTGCACACACTGGTCGTTACCTTTGAAAACAACAGCTAATATGTGGCAAGTCATGAATACAAAATAAGTTCAAAAAGCAAACGGGCAGAATCAAGTTCCACGCAATTATTACTGGAAAATCGGCCCTTCAAAGATGCATTGAAGTTTGTGAAAAATAATCTAGAAAAAAATGTTCAAAGATTTTTAGAAGTTTACAGACACTGAAGTTTCTGTTCTTTAAAATACATATTAACAAATATATCAGCAAACACTCCACTTTAAAATCAAAAGCATCCTCCTTTAAAATTGTAATACCCTATTACTTACGCAAAGTATTTTTTAAATCTGAATTAAATCGAAATCTTCCTCAGTGAATTTTTATTTGAAAGACTTGAATCACCTTGCACTTAGTCAATTCCCATCTGCTGACTTGCAGATGGGGTCCTTGGTATCTTTGGTGGTCCAATCTGGTCAGCAGAACATTTCCAGATGGATAAAGATAACCTGGAATGCAGTTTGCTCTGTGGCCTTTGACCTGTGGTGGCAGGAGCAACAATCCACCTGACCTGGAGTCACCCACGTGTTTGCCCCTGGGTCCTGTCTTGCACTCTCCAGAGATGGACGGCTAAGTTAAATGCGGACAATTCCCAAAATCCGTTCTGTGTTCTGGAAGGAGCCCTCCTCACCTCCACATTCTTCCCAGATGACACACCTTTCTCTCTACCTGCGCTTAGTGCAGAAAACAATGGAATGGCATCTACTACAGTTCTTAAAAGTATTTAATACTCCTCTTCTGGATGAAAAATAGCAAGTGAAAAAAAAGTCATGAGCCATAGCGAAAGAGGGAAGTGAGACCAACTGGGGACACTGGTGACACACCCAGGACACTCGCATGCGCTACACCAGGTTTTCTCTTACGTCCTCTCTGAGGCTTTATGGTTTGGAGGGGGGCAGACACATATACTGAGAAATTCATGCCCACTGAATTTGTTTGACCTAGAGTTCACTATCAGGAGGAAGGAGCATTTTTTGTTTGTTTTTGGACAGCAAAACTAGCCCATCATCTTTGAATGATTTCCAAAAAAAGAAGTCATTTAACAATATTATTCTTTTGTATAGTGAAGTGGTCTTTACAAGATCTAATCTACCTCGCTTGCCCCTTCTTGTTTTCTCATTTAACCAATTCCTGAAAAGGGGATAACACCCATTTTTCAAGGCAAGCATGGAAGACGAGGAACAGTTGGGCTCTTTCTTCCCAAACGTCCATTTAATCCCAATTCCAAACACCACAAACACCTCCTGTGAATACAAAGGGTCTTTTTCCAGCATGTGGGGAACAGAATTGGAGAAAAAGTACTGGCTTTCTTTGTTAAATCGCACTTGATGCCCTCCCGAGGAGAAAGGTCAAAATGCCCATGAGGTGTTCTGGCTTCCCCATTGGCCCTGCCGGTCCTATCCAAACTCACCCCCCACTACTCCTCAACACAGGCAGCTCTTTTCCTTCTGCTCCGGGTCAGCACTTCCCTGGTCTCCCACAGGGGAAGGCTTCCCAGCTCCACTTTGCTACCTCAGATAAATAAAGTGTCCATTCTTGTCTTCAAAAGTAGTCGGGTGTCTGGATAAGTACAACGAGAATCAGATGAATGCCAGTTAGAACCCTAAATGAAGGGCTCAAAAGATGAAAAGTAGCTCGTGGATCAAGATAGCCTTTCGTAGATCTAACAGGCAGAGAAAGCAGCCTGAGAAAGGACACACGTGTCAGAAATCTGCAGAAGTCAGAAACAGTCCTGTTTGGCTGCAGGGGAATCGAGAGTTGTTGGGCTGAAAAGGTATTTAGGGGCCAGGTCGTGGAGTGCTAGGGATTCCGGGTCAATGAGTCTGTAAATAACGCAAAAGAAAGCTGGGCACACTGAGTACCGAGTAAAGGGGAGACATAACCGAGTATGGACTTCAAAGTTTAAGCCAGTGGGAGCCGGGTGCAAACAAGCATGAGAAAGTTTTGTTAAAATTAAATTGTGGTGGTACACTCTGGAAGCTAGGCAGATAGGTCTGCCATGCCTCGTCCATAAACACCCTAAGAACTCAGGTTCAAAACCTGAAGCTGGGGGAGCAACCAGGATGAACAACTAAACAAAAATTACTAAAGTGTCTTCCTCCTCTCTCTTCCTGCTGACCTGCTTAGCAACTCACCTTCATTCCTGCCTGTGCCTTTCCTTTTAAAAAAAAAAATTGTAGCGATGGATGCACAGTTCTATAAATTTATTAAAATATACCAACCACTTAAAATGGATGGATTTTATGATATAGAAATAACATCTCAACAATACTGTTCAAAAAAAAATAAAGAACTCAGTCATGGAGTAGAGAATAACATAGAAAGGGCGAAGATCTGAGCTAGAAGATCAGGTAGGAGTCAGTGCCATTGAAATGATACAAGTAGGAATTTAGTTCTAGCAGAAAGAATGGAGAAGAGTGGACAGGAAATGCTGCTAGGTGAGAACCTGCAGACCTACACAGCTGATCCTTACAGAGCAGGGGGCGTGGAGGGCAGACGAAGGAGGGGAGGCCATAGATGTCTCTAATAATTGTGAATTGTTGATTCCTCACACAGAAACTGGGAAGTTGTTTTCATTTTAGATGCCTCCCTGTCCTGAACTTTGCAGTTCTTCTTATTCATGTTACTTAATTTAGTCCTATTTCTCATAATTTTTAATATGAAATCATTCCTAAATACTATACATATAGTTTAATTCTTACTAATGTAACTGACAATCTCTCCCTTGTCAAATCTACAGATGAGTCCTTATCTGGTGTCTTGCTTAGCGCTGTTGTCTACTCTTTCCTCTTAAAAGTTTTCCTCTCCTTTGTCTTTGTTTTATTATACTTCTCCTCTGGCTCTCCTCCTGCCTCTCATTTGCACCACGCACTGCCCAATAAACACTGGGTGCTCCGCAGATTTCATCCCCAATCATCCTTTCTCTCATTCACAGTCTCACTGGCTGAGCTCAACAAAATCACTGCTTTGTTCTGACCCTTATACATGAATGACTTCCCAAAACTTACCATCAGAATTCTCTCCTGATCTTCAAATTCTTATTTCGTTGTCAACTGAGTTCTCTTCCCTGGATGGCCATTGTAATCAAAATCAAGTGGCTTATTACACAAAACAATCATCTTTATCTTTACTTTCCCAACCTCTGGCTTCTTGGTATACATTTCCAGACATGGTGAATGGCATGCCCAGTCATCTAGTCTCCCAAAACAAGAACCTGGAGTCACCCGCAACTGCTTCCTCCTTCTCTCTGCCCTCTTCCCAACCTTCCTACGGCCACCACTACACTAAATGTGTCCCATATTCTTGTGTTTCTACTTCCTTACCATAGCCTGAGTCAACACACTGGGAAGGATAAACAGAAAACCAGTGTCACTTGCAAAAGGTAACATAAAAAAATTCAATAAGACATTATAAAATTTAAATATCAAAAATTAAAAATATGCACTCACATGTCTAAGTTACTAAACTGCATAATTCAAAATATTTTTAATTAATAGAAATCAGGCAATCAGTAATTTGGTTCCATATTAAATAGTTTAAGGCAAAAATTGGGACTAATAATAAGATGGTTATGTTTCAGTCTTTGAATTAACTAGCTAGGAGAAGTCCTAAGTCTTGTGTAAATGGAGTCGGAAATCATGAAAAATACTTAACCACCTTCTCTGATAAGATTTTTGATGCTGACAGGAAGCAGCTGACTTCTGTTCAACATATTTTGTTACCCAAAGTAAACACCACAATCTGTATTTATTCTGAATATGTCACATATTTAGCAATATCTACTGCCTTTTTTCAGAAAATTCTTGTGAAGTTCTTATATCAAGCCTTTAAGTTTCAGTTAACATAGTTAAAATATTTCCAATAAAATCAGAGGAGTTTTAATCAGGTTTTTCAGTCCAGTTCAAGAATCCAGTTCATATAACCTCGGTGAGCAGTCCCTAAATCCAGTTTTGCAATCACCTCTTTTAATCCGCTTTATACTGAAGTATTATCTTTGCAAATTAGCCTGTGTTGCAGCTATATTTGTTCATTTGAGGATCAACAGGGCATCAAACTCAGAGGGTTTCAGGTATTAAAGACAGCACCAAAATATGGTCATTTACAAAGCCAGGCACAAACAACCATGAGCTCACAAAGAATGTGATTCCTCTAGAAAGTTCTACAATTTTCCTGAAACCCAAAAAGATGCATAATGGGCTTTCTCACGTGAAATTCAACAAACTTAAGAATGAAACAATGACTCACTTGAATCACCACACCTCTTCACAGGTTAAGGGGGAGAAAGGTAGAAATGCAGTTGACTGACTGACATGGTTGACAATGTTAACATTTCATTAAGTAAATCTTTCCATTGTCCTCATACATTGAGGCTCAGCCTGCATACACACACAATGGTGAGTAATTTCGGCTTCTACTGCCAAACTTCAATAGGCAGAACAGGTTTTCTACCCGACCACCCAAGACTTTAGCCACAACTAAATACAACATCTTCAGGAATTTCTTTATTCAATTCATATTTGACTCACCGCAAAGGATTTACTAAAATCACATTATCGGCGGGTTCCTCAGATTGCAGTGACTGCTGTCAACCCTGGTATATTCAGAAAATGTCGGCAAAATTGGTAACTCTCATCATTTTGTAGAAAAATGCATACTTTATCTTTATGTTGGACAGCTCCTTGAAGTATTTTGCCAAGAGGTGACCAATGAATCCTTATGTGGTAGAAAACATTTTCATGGTGATGTCTCAGATCATTACATACTCGTGAACAATCGCATGAGCTAGAAATTCACTTACTGAGCAAGTCCACTGCAAGAGGGAGTGACACTCTGAAAGACAGCTCAAGGCCACACAGAAATGGCCTTCAACGGTTGAGCAGGGACCCCATGGGACACAGGGTCCCAGATCACTCACCCAGTGCAGGTTCCTGGCAGCCATCAGTAAGTCTTCATTTCCTTTGTATGTTTTACTTGAAAAATCAATAGAAATACAGGTTCTCATATTTTCTCCTGATGGTCCAATGAGTCACCGTTGGCACTTACTGTGAGGCATATAACACACTGAGCTACAACCATTCCTCAACATCCCTTTCCATCTCCAGGTCCTCTTGGAAGCTGCCCTGTTTGCCTGAAAGTCCCATCATCTTCCTTGTGCTCCTAGAAAACTCTCATTTATGCTTCAAGATTCCAGTTGTGCTCTGTGCTCTGAACAACAATCTCCCTTCTCCCTCTTTGCCCTCTCATTCTCCCAGTTCTGTCTACACAGTCAGTCTGCACTTCATATGGCAGATAGGTGCTTGGAAACTGACTTTCAACAAAACATTTAAGAAAACTAATTTTACCATAAACTCATTGATATAAATAATAGTTAAGTTCCTACAGCATATTTCTGGTCACAAAAACATTGCCAAGCTTGAAAGAAAGATCTCAAACACTATTAATTTCAATCAATCACTTGGATTCACTCATTTTCCAACCCACTATTCCAGTTAAGGGCTGAGCTTGCTTACCACAGATGCTCAGGGTGCAAAGTGGGAACCCACCCTGGAGACTGTGGGAACCACACCCGCACTGACTTAGCCTAGGACGATGGAGACACACCAATTGACTGAATGTGCACATCTTTGGGATGTGAGAGGAAACCAGAGTCCCTGGAGAAAATTCACACAGGCATGGGGAGATGGTGCAAACGTCACACAGAATCTAATTTCTTTTCTCATCAACACTGTAATCAAATGCTGCTGAATGGGGGTGTGCCCTGGTGGCCTAGCGGTCTAGTACACCTGCGAGTAGTCCCATACACATCCCAAGATTGGGGGTTCAAGGCCTGGGACTGGAGGGGATAATCGATGTGAACAACTAAATTAAAAAAAAAATGAAGCTCCTTCTTCTCCTCTCTCTACCTGCCTGCCTCCTCACCTTCATCCTTGCCTGCAGCTTTCCTTTAAAAAATTCTGAATGTTTTCAGTGGACTTAATTGATCAATAACTGCCCTTGGAGTACAGAGAAGTACAATGTCATACCATACAGAGATGTCTGACTGCTCCCAGCTTGTGTTCATGTGAGAGCAACGACTGCATTGTTCTCTGAACAGACGTTCCTGGGACACGTATGAGGTACCAATGATGGCGATCAGTTCTGGGATACAAACGTTTCAAACAAAACCTACATTCGAGTCTGCATTTGAATGCAAGGAGATCACAAGCAGATAAATTAGTAAATTTGAGAGAAAACAAAAGAGCCATGACTGCAATGGAGGAAAGTCATGCAGGGAAGGAAGACTGAGAGGGTAGGCTTGCAGCTTAAAAGAGGGTGACCAGGATGGCTTCACTTCATTAATCATTTGATGCCTAGTGCCTTTCAAAATGTAGGTCCTTAATAATGTGGGCCAAAATGGCCCACTCCAGTGCCATGTTCCTAGCAGAAGAGCAGGAAATGCCCATGGGTTTATAAAGTGGATTTAGAATCACAAAGGAACAAATATTTCACCCAATTCATTTTCCCTCAGATCCACTTGTAATGAGGGAATATAAATAATGCCTACTGTTTGCTGAGGCCTTTGTAGCCTATTGAGCCTCAGAAGGTCTAAGGTATGTGAGGAAGGAATTGTTACCATAATTTAAAATGAAGAAATGAATGTTCAAGGCAATGAGTGATTTGCTCCAAGTCATACAGAGGCAGGTTCCACTCCTGAGAAACCTAGTCCAGATTTCTTTTTCCGACCCTCTGAGAGCAGTTATTGGACATGGAGTTACCTGCTCTTTGTCTTCGTGTCTGAATGAAGCTTCCGTACATCTTTATATTGCTAGAATAGGCAGTTTCAATAAACAGAAACAATCAGATAATAGCATCTCTTTATTTTTCATTCTGTATAAAAAAGTTTATTAGTAATTCTTAAGTGACACCACACAAAGTCCTATAATTCACTGGACATTAAAGTCATTATATATTTTTAAAGCAGTTATTCTTAAATGAAGTTCTCCTATGAATATATGCACATGCAGGTAAAAATCAAAGAAAATGTCATCAGCTACTCAAACGGCTCTTTCTGCTGGTTTATATGATGGTGCGTGAAGTTTGGACCCAAGTCCACACATACCTCCTTCCGACTATTCAATCTGTAAAGTTTGCTTTTCTCAGTTCTGCTTGCAGGCCACCACAGAGCTGCTGCCCAAGCCAGCAAGAAGCCACACTATAGCACAGAATGATTTTAAAGGATGGGTCTTCTCCCTCACATATGGCTTCCTGTCATTTAAGGAAATGCTATATATGAACAATCAAAATCACGTATCAAAAAAGAAGCAAAGCTCCAAGAGTTTCCTGTTCTATCAAATTACAATCAATCACTGTACAATAAATAGCCCCAGATATTGAAATTCCAGATAGCATTTAAGAATAACTACTTTAAAAATATATAATGACTTTAACTTCCAGTGAATTATAGGACTTTGCGTGGTGTCATTTAAGAATTACTAATAACCTTTTTTATAGAGAATGAACAATAAAGAGATGCTGTTATCTGATTGTTTCTGCTATGTTTATTGAAATATTTTTTTCACTTTCAATATTCAGAAGTTTAATTTGACTCATAGATAATACTCTTAAATCTTCCTATTATTATTCTTTTGGTATTTTAAAGAAGTTGGAAATGTCTATCTCAAAAATACAAGGTTAGCTTTAGTCTAGTAATCATTTACGGTAGCTTTCACTGAGTTACCGTATCATTTATTGTTCAACGAAGATACTTCTTAAAGAAGAGAGAATGTTATTAATTACACTCAAATGCTTAAACTTATAGCTTACGAGGCAAATAAGGACATATAGGTCATCCTACTTTTAGTGAAATAAAGTTAGTCAAAAACAGAAATTTTGCTTTATAAGAGGAACAAATAAATATAAGAAAAATCAGCAAGAGCAAGCAAACTTTTTTTTAATATAAAATATTGGGGGGCAGCATTGTCTATTCTTTCTCCCTTGACTGGAATGGGTAAAGATTCAAAGCTCTGTGGCAAAAGTCTAATTAATGTTTAGCAAGACATACATTGAATTGGTTCTGCTATGACAACATTTATGAACAACAACAACAACAAAAGACAGAGCTAATTTCAGATGATGACAACTGTCTCTTGTAACAAGAATATGAAATTCAGACTTGAATTATCCAGACTTCCCTCTGCTTTTTTTTCCAGTTCCCACAAGGAATGCTGTATTCTTAAGTGGCCCATGGTGGCTTCCTCCAGTCCTCCAGCTGAGGACATGGGCAGCAGAGGAAAGGCATGGTGTCAAATGTCCTAGCATTTCACACTTTGGGACACAACTAGGCTAGATCTTGTTAGATGCTGTCCATTCCTAGTCTCAGCCTACATTGGATTTTGTGTGAACAGTCACACCTCTGTGCTCATCAGCGAACTGCTATTATCTTATCTTTGTGGTTTCTCAGAAGAAGGAGGGAAAACATCCTAGTGATGGGAAAAGGCTAAACCAAATAAGAAATTGTGAGAAAGAGAAAGAGGAAAAAATTGAAAGAGAAATTTGAACTCACAGATCCAACAGAGACAGTTTTCATCCAAAATCTTAGACACTGATTTCTACAGGAGATCTGATCTGGCTTTTCTGGCTCCAGACACTGTAGGTTTAAACATCTCCAAGTCCTTCTATAGAACCTGTCCAGAGTCATTACACATTTTCAAAGCTAAATTATTTAATTTTTAAGCATAAGGAAATCCACCCATATCTGCTATTGACAAATGTATCATGGAGTCACCCACTCTACACTAATGAGTAGGTCACAATTCTAAGTGTCATATGTAAATCCAGATCCCATAATAAGTTGATAAATAAGTGCCTTAGATGAAAGGCTAAATATGTCCTAAGTATGTATCCATCATGAGAACATCCAGTTTGCTTTTACATGTATTTAAAGACTTTTATACTGACACCACCACCTCAGCAACTAAAATTAAAAGTTTAAGAAAAAGTAATTGTATGCTCCTCTCAGGGTTCCCAAATGATCATGGCGTAAGAACTGAAGGCTTGGGCATGCCTGGTGGCCTATTGGTCTAGAACACCTTGGAGCAGTCCCACATATTTCTTCCCAAGGCCCCGAGTTCAAGATCCAAGGCATTCCCTGGTGCAACATTTGAATGCATACAAACAAACATAAGCCAGACCACTTGCTTAAGGTTCTTTGTTTCATAATTAAAATGAACTGATCATCTTTCTGTCTTGCACATACTGTAACCGGAATATATGAATGAACCTCATCCACAATTTCAACAGCAGGCAGTCCTCACAGAGCCGTCTGTCAGATGGTCCCAGGTTTGGAAGCTTCAGTAAGATGAATAAACTCCGTATTGATCATCACACCTACTGAAAACTTTTGTTTCAAGTCGTCAACAGGAAGGAAGGAGAGACAGAAGGAAGGAGGGAGGAAGGGAAGTAAGAGAGAAACTGGACAGTAATAACCTGGTGTTTCAGACAGAAAAGACATCTCCGTAAATAGAAATTATTCAGAGACCAGGCTGCTTCTCAAAGTTTATTTTTAGAACTTATGCCTATGAGGCTTGGGGAGAAAAAAATGAAAGCTTATATGCATTACCAGCGTGGAGGACTGCACACTAGGCTACTAGACATCAAGAGAAGGATATTTAGGGGGGCCTCCTCCAATCAGTGGGGTAGCCTTCATCTCCTTTCTCTGCCTCCTCTTCTTTGGATATGTCAGATTACTGTGAATCAGAAAGTGACTACGGTAGAAGTTACTGCGAGGTCAGTGAGACTGGCCTTTATTCTGCATTTCAGGCACTGGAGGGGTCCCTTATCTGCAGACATAGCTTAGGAGCAGGCTTGACCCCCAGGAAACCTTGAGCAGGTGGAGTTGAGCAGTGACTGGTACAGGGGTAGCAAAGAAGGAAAGAAGAAACAAAACGGAAACCAACTTTAAAACTTCCTTAAGCCAGCAAAAACTAAAATCTACCAAGCAGCTGCAGATTTCTATAGGTCACCCTTCCTGGTCCCTGCCTGGCTCACTGGAAGCCAACATGTTTGTACCCAGTTGAATCAGGCTGATATCTTTGAATTGTCTGGACGAATGTGGAGATAGTGACTAATCTGAGATCTTTCTTACAAGGTAAGAATAGCAGGAAAATCACTGAGAGAATAGAAAGGAAGAGACGGAATCGAGAGGCAAGAAGAGTGGAGCAGCTGTGGATCAGATCGAGGGCGCTAATTCAACATAATGAAATGAATGTTTATCGAGCACTAACTAATTGCTAAGCACATATTTCATTCAACCCCAGAATAACCCAACGAGAGGGGCACTTTTTGCTTGGTTTCCAGAGGAAGAACTGAGAAAAGAGGGTCAAAGACAAGTCTTTGGTCCCCCAGCTGGCGATTCGAGTTCACTTTTAACTCCTAAACTTTACTGCCTTAACGAAATCCTAGCAAAGAAGTCATTTCCTGAGCAAAATTATGGAGGGCGAGTCCAGAAAACGGTGTCCCTCGAAGACGGTGCAAAGCTCCCGTCCTTCCTAATCTGTCTCGTATCGAGCCTGCAGCTCACACAGCACCGGTGGGGGTGGGACCCTTGGCCCCAGTTTTCTGGGAATGGCCTGCGGGGTGCTGAAGGGCAGAGGCAGAACTTGAACTCTGCTGCTGTACGTGAAATGCACGTGAGGTTGTGTGTACACTGTGTGTGTACTGTACACGTGTTCATGTGGACACGTGTTGAGCATGTGTGTCTAAGTGTGTGCATGTGCGCGTTTGTGTGTTGTGTGTGCATGCGTGTGTGCACGGTGCACTGTGCACATGTATGCAGAAATGCATCTGTATGCTGTGTGCATGTATTATGCGTTGTGCCAGCCTGCAGTTCTTTTCTAAAAAAAATTTTTTACAGGAAACAAAAGAGGCAGTTAATTTATTTTTCATTTAGTTGTTCACATTGGTTGCTTCCCCTGATGGAGGATCTTTTTCTTTTCTTTCTTTCTTTTTTTAAAGGAAAGGTGCAGGCAGACAGGCAGGAAGAGACAGGGAATGCCTGGCCAAAGCTCAACCCACATACATCCCCAGGACCCAGGTTTGCGTCCTGGGCTGGGGAGAACACCCAAGATATACAACTAAGTAAAAATAAATGAAGTACTTAAAAAAAAAAAAAAAAAGATGAAAGAAAACTAGAAGTAACAACCTAGGTCTTCTTTGAAAAATAAAACGATTACAGGCTGTGCAGACTGTGAGGTAGAGACGGCCTGGCATTTGCAGGTTCCCAGAACCCTGGGCCTTCCACATCGGCTGCAGCCCATCAGCGGCACAGCCTAAGCCAGCAGCTGTCCCACAGGCCCGCTTGAGGAGCAGTTCACCTTCTTCCAGCTCCTCAGCACAGCTCTCGGCCAGGGTGAGCTACAGAGCAGATTTAGAAGCCATCAGGGCTCCGAAGAGAAGTGAGTAAAATTCTAGAAAGATTACTGTCAATAAAGCATTATGTTACAGAAAGCACAAGCCTCAAAGACTCCCAGAGACGGGGTTCTTAAATTCAAGAGATTTTAATCTAAGAAGACACAATGACATGGTCCCAAGAGGTACCTCCTAAGAGGTAAGGCCCCCACTTTTTTCAGTCCTACTCAGTCCACGATAGTGCCCACGCACACTTCAGACTGGGCTCAGAGATGGTCTACAAGGCCACATGCTCAGCCTGGGTCCTAGGTCCAGATTGGCCAGATGCTCAGTTTTGAAGTCGCCTTCGCGTTGGCTCCTGTGTCTAACCGTGGTGCACCTCGCCCTCACGACTCAGACTCCCCTTTATCCCCAACATCACCCTACTCCAGTCACCAGCTTTCCCACCAGCGCTTGTCAGCCCTCAGCTCCAACTTTAGGAACATACAGCAAAAACAGAACAGGCACAGGAGAGTCAGCCATTAACAACAGCAGGCAAATATACAGGTAAAGCATAAAGGTACAGGAAGGGTTAAGGGTGAGGCTAAATTTAAAACGAGGGTGGCCTTTCTTCTGCAAGAGGGGGCGGCAATTTCACTTCCAAATCGGGAAAGCGGAAAGAAAGCAGAAGGCTTATCTGTATCAAAGTAGGAAGACTTAAAGGAAGAGGTGGGAAGACTGAGAAAAATTAGCAGACTAAGAGGAACAACTGTCCCTGGGACATGAAACTTGTGAAAGAACCCATGGTCAGGAGTGGATGGAAAGGAGGTGTGGGCGGAGAAGAGCAGAAGGGAGCCCACTGGCCTGGACTCCGCTGGGCCCCAGGCAGCACTAGATGTCAAGCACAAGTCCTCTGCCAGGGTCTTTCCGGCCACCGTCCTGGGATTCAGAGAGGCTGCAATGCTGGAGAAAGGAAAGTCCATTCGATTCTGCTAACTTACTGTTTTTGCTTTTTATGGTTTTCTTTTCTTTGTTTAAGATAAACCTTTACATTAGTTTGCTAGGGTTGTCATCTTACAAAACACCACCATAAACTGAGCGGCTGGAACCACAGAAATCGTTTTATTGTTCCAGAGGCTAGAAGTTCAAGAACATGGTGTAGCGGGGTTGGTGCCTTCTGAGGACTGGGAGGAAGAGTCTGTTTCGGGTCTCTCAGCTCCCGGGGGTTAGCGGCAATCATAGATATTCCTTGGTTTCTGCTGCTTCAACCTGTTTTCACATGGTGCTTTCCCACATGGGTGTCTGTGTCCAAATCCCTCCTTTTTATATGGACACCCCATCATATTACATTAGAAACCACACTACTCAAGTATGACATCCTCTTACTGAATTGCATCTGCAATGACCCTGTTTCCAAACGTCAAATCCAGAGGTACCAGGGATTTGAACTTGGTGACTTGAACACATAACCTTGAAGGGGAGGTGCGCCATTCAATACACAACAGTGTTGTAGATGACAATGCTTTGACTCCTTCAGACTCCTAAACCAAAGCTCCCTTCATTAAAAACAATCAATAAATAAAGCAAGCAAGATGGCCCCATTAAGTCTCCAGTCCTTCCCTGGCAGCTTATAAAAACAAAACTTCCCTTTGGGGTAAACCTATGCTTACCAATTATGCAAGGAAGAAGCCAACTCACTTTCCATGGTCTTGAGAAAGGGAGCCTGTGTCCTTTCCCCTTGCTCACAGCCAAGTGAGCACCAGGAACAAGTGGTAAATGAGCTCTGTCTGATGGCACGGGTGTAACTGTGTGGTTTGAGCAGTCTCCAAAAGAATGAAGTGGGGGGAGAGGGGTGGGAAAAAAAAGTAGCACTTGAGATGCTTAACTCTCATTAACTGGAGCAAAAATCTGTCTCGCTCCTGTGCAGCCTGTGTGAATCTCTAGCTTCTTCCTTGCCAAGCCCCAAGGCCCATAAATAAGCAAGTCAGAAGGAACCACAGGATTGGCAGAGAGGAGGCAAGAGAATGCATCCAGATCCCAATTAGGCTGCTCTGTCTCTGACCTTAGCAAGGCCTCCTTCAAGGCCAGGGGCAACCAAACAGGACGGGGGCCTCAACTGGAGCTGGGGCCCAAGCTGCATGTCACAGAGGTAGTGGGTGGAGAATCAGGAGCCTCCGTTCAGGGAAAACCCACTGTGTCACTGAGAAGCTCTGTCATCATTTCTATGCCTCAACTTGCTCAGCTGTAAAGTGGGGATAATAACAGAACTCTTAGGGCTGCTAGAAGGTTCCAATAAATTAATCCATGTAACCTGCTTAGAGCAGTGCCTGGGACAGAATAAGCACTGTAAATGTTAGCTACTATTATTACTTACTGTTTGAGGGGCATGGCCTAAGGGGTGACAAGGATTCCTGCTTGGAACCTCAAATCCCCATTCTTTGAAATATGAAACTATCTCAGGAATTAAAGGAAAAATAAAGTCTCTACTTTTCTCCCACATTTTTTTCTCCCAAGGGGTAGGAGGGGACAGATGGCTCTAAGATATTTGCCTACTATTCTAAGGTATTAAAAAAGGCAGGGTTTTGAAGCCTGGATCTAACATGTATTAGATGCATAACCTTGAGCAATGTCCAAAATCTCCGCTACGCCATCATTTCCTCCAAGGTAAAACAGGAAAACTAGCTCTTTCTTAATGTTGTGTGAAGAATAAATATGAAAATGTATGTAAAATGCTCAGCAGGGTGTCTGCTAACAACTATTTAAGTGTCCAACCATTAGTAGCAACATGGCTGATTATAAGGAGGGAAAGGCAGGTCAATGCAGGCCCTCTAGAAGCTTCTATAGTGCCTTTGTGAGAATAAGAAGCTTCCTTTCTAAGGACACAGTACTTCACCTCTCCTCAAACCACCTCAATAGCTACATAAACTACTAAAGTGAATGAAGGACTCCTAGTTCTCATTCTTTCAGGGCAGCACTGCCTAACTGTATGTACTAGTCCTGAGTTGATGTGACATAGAACAGAATATGTCTTTTTCACTAAGATGGCACCAAATGCAAAGAAGGAAGCCCCTGTCACCTCCAAAGCTGAATCAAAGGTTTTGAAGGCCAAGGGAGCAGTGTTGGAAGGTGTTCACAACCACAAAAGAAATCAAACATCATCCACCTTCCAACAGCTCCAGATACTGAGGCTCTGAAGGCAACTTCAGACATCGTGGGAAGAGCATCCCCAGGAGAGATGAACATAAGCACAGACGCATCATCAAGTTTCCCTGACCACCGAGGCCACCAGGAAGAAAAGAGATGACAGCACTGTGTTCATGGTGGGTGTCAGGGCCAGTAAGCACCAGATCACAGGGGCTGTGAAGAAGCTCTATGACACTGACCTGGTCAAGGTCAACTCTCTGACCTGATGGAGAAAAGAAGGTATATGTTTCACTGGCTTTTGATGGTTATGCTTGGGATGTCGCCAACAAAATTGGGATCAGTTCGACTGAATCCAACTGGCTAATTCTAAATGCACATTTTTTCACCATATTGTTTTTAAAAAGAAAGAAAAAGAAAGGGATTTCAACATGAATGTATCCTTCCAGTATGTACTTTATTCTTTGTGCATAGAAGGTATGTAAGGAATACTGGTAGGAGGAAGAGAGGAGGGAAGAAAGGAGGTGGTAGGGGGTTGTTATGAAGGATTATTCATTTGATGTTCAAATCAAGGGGTATTCAAGAGAACGATGGTTAGAAGAAAAAGATTTAGTTGTTGATCTCCTTTTCCATGTATCCGGCCTTGCTAATACTTGCCTAATTCCAGTCTGCTCCCCTCTGCATTGTACACCTGGGAAGCCCTGTGACAGCATGCCAAGAGCCACAGACGCGTGATCACTGCTCAAACGTTGGCTCTTTCTCCCTTCTCTTGTGTCTCCGTGTATCCTCAATGGGCTCACAGTCAGGCAGATGGGATCTATTTTCAGTCTGTGTTACTGAAAATTCCAGGCAGTCTCCCTGTTAGAAGCATTCAGCACTTACAGAGCAACTCTTTGGGAGGACATCCATCTCCAAGGATGTCTTCCTTCATTCCCACTCTTTCTGCTTTGCAACAACCGATGAGTCATCTTGCATCTGTCTACACCATCCAGCAGCTATCTGGCAACTCATCACCCCATAGAATGCCATGCTTCCACTCATTGCTCCTTATTCTCTTCCAGAATCTTCTGTGACTACCCTGTCCTTTGGGCCCCAATCTCTGGTGTTAGGGAATCTCACTGTCTCTGGCCAGCAAGCTCAGAGGACAGGGTGGAGGAGGCAGATGTTGACATTAGAACTCCCCAAGTACTTTTCCATGTAAATATCATTATAAAGGGGCCTACAGTTCCCCTTCGCAGGGGAGCCTCTATTGGTTTGGGCATTTGGCTATTGGCCAATTGTAATAAATTGACTTTAAGTAAATATGCATTTTAAAAGGAGGGCTTCTTCTACACCCCACAGTCAGAAAGTTAAACACAGCAGATTAAAAGCACAGGACCTTGGATGAGTGGGTTATCAGTGGGGCAGATACAGACAGTGGACTCATCCATCAGGCTAGACGTCCAATTGTTTGGCTTCCAGAAGCCGAGGTGGTTCCTCTTCCTTCCTCAGCACTACTAACAAAGCAAACCCGAGGCAGCCGGCCCCAGATCCGCAACCCCAGATGGAGGAGCCTCATTTGTCTCCTGGCACCAGAACGAGAATCACCATAAGTCAAACACGCCACGGAGACTGCTGCCAGGAGACGGTGATCACAGGATACAGGCCTTTAGAGATCCAAGAGTTCCACCCTCGTCACAACACAGCTGCTGTAACTACAGGGTCAGGGTCATCAGTCAAGCAACCTCTCTCTCTCTCTCTCCCTCCCTCCCTCTCTCCCTCCCTTTCTCTTTCTCACTCTCTCTCCTTCCCTCTCTCCCTCTCTCTTCCTCTTCTTCTCCCTAAAACACTAGTCCTTCTGAGACCATCCCAAACCCATGGCAGACAGAAAAGTTCAAACAATCAACAGCTCACATAAAAGGTGGGGATGAATAACTTTTTCCTTCCTTGGACAGGTTGTGGAAAGAGGCACCTCATGACCGAGATGGAAGAGTAGAAGAGAAAATCTTGAGCAAATCACAAGGTGTGTCCGTGTCCCCAATTACCACATGACACTGGTTTTTATTATACCCTGGAAGTCAGTCTGACCTACATAGAGCGAGTCTTCAACTCATTTCAGATCACACTTGCTCTCAGATAGGAGGCAGCCAGGTCTGGAATTTTTCTGCTCAACCAGCTGGCGTTCACGTGGGCTGTTTGCTTTAGTGACGGCTGCTTTCAGGAAAGCCCTGTCTCCTGCTTCTCACTCCCAGGACCCAGCTCTCCCTGACTTTTCTCCAAGGAAGAAAAATGGCCCTGTGAACATTGCTGGTCTTACCAGTTTGACAAAATTCGTAGCTTTCTCATCACAGCAGCCAAGCAATGAGAATATTTTTGTTTTGCTGCATGCAAAATGCCATGCCATTCTGAATGTACGAATGAGATGTGATCCTCACTCAAAGTCTGTCTTGGTTTCTCTGACCAAAGAAATTTAAAAGGAGACGTTGAAGACATGAAAAATAAATTAACAACCATGTCCCCCCCAAAGACCCACCCGTTTCCCCTAAATGGCTTCCCTGAACTATAACGTGTGGGGAACAGAATGTGTTTCTAACCATAAAATATTTTATATCCCAAGCGAGCAAACTGGAACTTCGAGCCCAGGGTATTCACATCCGCTCATACAAAGGGAAAATCAGTTACAGACCCGACACCAAAACTAACCCGACTTTAAGTTTCTTTAATATACTGATACTTAAAACAAACAAACAAAAAAATAGCTGCAATGTCTTTGAGAAAAAAAAATCATGTTAAAATGCACTCGTTTAGGTAGAAAGGAGGACTGAAACATTCCAAAATCAAGCATCTCTCTAGTAAATTCCTCAATGACTGTAAAATCATGGTGTGTTTCATCAGTGATATTGAGAGTCCTTCTCTCTTTTCATTGACCTAAAACACCCACCCTTCTTAACAGAGTCTGTTTCTCCTTTGAAAGGAAGTACATTTTTGAAAATAAAAGTTACATAATATGCATAATAGATGAAAAAGACTATAAGATACTTGACAACATGATGGAATGATTGTGAATTTACTGGGCTAATGACCCTAGTGTGGTTACATTTCTTAAAGTATCTTAATCTTTTTGAGATGAAATGTTGATGGGTGAAATAATATGATGCCTGAGTTTGCTTCAAAATAATCACGGCCAGGGGAGGAGGTGAGACTGTGGATGAAACATGAAAACTGTTCAAGTTTGCTAAGGGGTTTGTGTTTCTGCTTCTAGTCTCTCTGCTTCTCTACCAGCTATAGAAAATGGTCTCGGTTTGAAAAATCTCCACAAATAATACACATTCCTTGGAAAATTCTCCTCCTCAGTTTGGATAGAGATGGACAACTATCACTAACTCTTATTTATAATTTAAGTGATCCACGAAGTGGAGTGGGAGTGAGGCTACTTCTGTCCACAGGTGGAGTCCTGGTTTTGTCACTTGCTGGTTTTGTGACCTTAAAAAAGTCTCTTGCCTTCTGTGAGCTTTGTTGTTTCATTTCTAAAACAAACGGGTCAGACCAGAAGTTTTCCAGAGGTCTCTTCCAACTCTAAGCGTCTTTGAAACAGGAAGCTCACTTAAAAATAAGCAGTAAAAATATGTCAGACAAGCAGTTTAAAGTACAATCCAGGCATAGAAAATCCTAGCAGCTGCTCAAACTCTGCTGTACACTGTTCACCTACAAAAACAAAGCATCTAACCTAAATGTTAGAAGAAAGATATTTCTCTGACATTGACCAAAGTCTTGGCTTTGCTCCTCTTGATGGTGCCAGAGGTATTCTCCAGAACTGGGAGAGGATGAAGTGATAGAATTTAATTGAATTAGGTTTCACTGAACTCTTGCAATATCCCAGGATTAACTGACCAAGTGGGAAATGAGAAACAGTGTATGTCTGGGAAACGCCCCGCTTTCTCTTTTATAATTGCTTTCAAAAGTGGGAAGCCAGCACTCAGGAATATACAAAGATCAATGTGTGTGCAGAGTAGAGGAACAATTAACCAAAAAAATTCCACATACAGAAAAAAAAAAAAAGATCAGGGGAAAGGCATTTTGTCTCCGGGATTCAACTTCCCAAATTCCATTTCGGGTAGCCCTGTGGAGAGAGCAAGCTGAAATCTGTTATAGAACAAACATTTTCATGGCAATTTTTCAGAACAGTGAGGAGGGTATTTATGGACGTTAGAACTGAAATGTAATACCTGTCACTAACCATACTTCTCACCTGGGACTGTTGGTCATAAATCACACTATATTTTATGTAATAAACTCAGTTCTAGGTCAGTTCAAGTTCAAAGCAGTTGAAATAAGTTATTTTAAAGTTGTTAATTTAAATAAAGTTCCACATCTGGAATGCAGAATAGCTAACGATGTCTTGATCTATAATAATTCTGGTCGTTATTTGTCAATGTTATGAAGCAACACGGAGAATGAAATCACATGAAAAAATTAAATCAAAGTATGAAATCGGCTGAATGGGGCAGAGAATAAGATAGAAAAGCATAGAAAAGTGAAGATTTCTGTGAATTTCTGCCTAAGCATCTTTTTACACAGAGATTTTTGTCAGATTTCTTGTGCACATTGGGTAAGAAATTACGTTGGACATGGTTGTATTCAGAACCCCATTGAATGGGTCCAGGAGGCTAGAAAGAGTGCCCACACACACATAAATCAGCAAAGTCCAAGACCCAAAGAGCTTTGCATTTCCCATGGGTAGTGATGATGTGCCCACTTCAACAGAACTGAGGGCAAGGCTCTCCTGAGAGTGTATAGAGGAGGCTGACCTTCGATTCAGGAAAGACCTCCAGAGCTGGTTTTATCATGAAAGTCCTCTCCAATCCACTCTCTCGTCTGTCTTTTTGTTTCTGGATAAACCCTGCTTGCTGATGATATAAGCACTGGTTTTGTTTGAGGTCCCCAATATTGTATTCTAGTTTTCAAAAAGCTCGACTGAAATTTCAGTCTTTAATAAATACTTGAGAGTCTAGAATGTGCCCCAGTCACAACCCTCTCAATTCACTGACCAAGTCATTTCTTGTTCTCCACCATGGGGCTAAAGATTTCCTCTCATTCTGGATGCCTGACATTGTGCTTCATTCCCAGGTATTCTCTGAGCGAATGGGCAACTGACGCAGCTCTTGGAGCTCAGGCAGGATAATTTCTTTTAGTCTTATTGAAAACAGAATCTTGAAGGGGACTGCACCACCCTTCAGTGTCATTTCTTATATTTAGGGATGTTTCATCCTCATTCTTTCACATGTATTCTTTTGAAGCATGAACAGCCCAACCAACAAAACAAATTTAACTTCTAGAGACAGTGATCTAAATTTTAAGTATCCAACAATAACAGGTATTCCTTGGGAAAATTTCCTCCCGAGTCTAGACACAAGTGAAAAATATATCAGTAAATCCTGTGCAGAAATAAGCACCAAACTGTTAAAATGACCACCTTCCAATGAGCTTTATCTGTAAAACACACAGGGTTAGATGCTAATATTTCATACTTTGGTTGTCCAGACCTTAAAATGCGGGGACAATAGCCAACAGTGATATTGTCAGATCTTTCTGCTATCTTTTCCTTGATGTTTATAGATTCATCCTTATCTCCTCATTGCTCATCTTTATCGGACACAGGCCTCAAGTTGATTCTAACCTAAACATTTCAGTCCAGTCTTCCATTTTACTGACTTCCAAACACACTTTCTGTGCTCACACTTAACACAGATGACCACAGCATTCTCATTTGTAAAAATCAACAGTATCTTCCAACTCAGTACATGCTGTGTCTTCTACATCAAGACTTTTCGTTTGTTTGAGTGGCTGTTTGGTTTATTGATTTGTTTATGCCTGGATACATGAGATTGAATCAAATAGACTGATAACTGAAAATGAAGACTTTTAAAGCCATCTTCTCCCATACCAGCATGGTCTGGGTGAAGAAACTGAGGCACAGAATGACTTGCCCATAGCTAAGCAGCTAGTTGGCAGCAAAGAGTAGACCAGGCCCCACACAGCTCTCTGACTTCAGATTAAATAGTTTGTGTCACACCACACTGTCATTTTCCATCACCCTCATTTGCACTCTTTTCAAGTATAATTGACACCTGTTGGCTCTGTCATCCTGCTCCCACCCCAAACCTCCTGTGAAGAAAGCCATATACTAAGTGGTTCCCAAAACCTCTCCCTCATCAGCGGCAAACCAATGAAGACTTTGTAATTCCTAAAACAGATTTCCCCAAACGACTCTATGCAGCGATCCCTTGAAAATAGAGAAAAGTACAATGCAAAAGAGAATGATCTGAAGTCTCATTTGATAAATGGTGTAGCTGAGAGGGATTTCACTCTAATTGATGGTCACACAAACCTACTGACATTGTAGAAGTGAGGAAGCCGCACCCCAGTTTCTAGCTGCTGAGGACCAACAGTGGCCACCCAGCCACCAGGCACCTGAAAGTCTAGATTGGCTGGAAGCTAGTAAGTAGATAAAAGGGACCCCTTTCTGAGAACGAAACCCTATGTGCATTTTACAATTATGTGAATCCTGTGTGTTATCCATGTGAGGAATTCACAAATGAATAACTGAATTCCGTTTGTAATTCCTGTTCTAATTCACACTTTCCCCTCTCCCTCACCAATAAAAGTGTATCCCAAAAGTATTTTGGGGCTCAGATTCTGTATCTAGCCTGCATGTAATAAAGCTGTCTTCACTGCTTCTGAAAGAGCACTGTCTGGATTTGTCGTTTAGGAGAAAGAGCTATTATAACGTGACTTGTCATGAGATGAGAAGGTTACCTGTTTCCCACTATCCAAGCCATATTCCAGATTCACACGAGATGGACAAGTACTTGGGAGGCAAGTCCTGGGGGAGTGCTGTGGCTTCCTTCAGAGTATACCTCGGGGGTTTTTATTCTACAGGGACGCCCAAAGGTATGTGCAGAGTCCATGGAGGTAGGGGAGGAGGAGAGGGGAAGTGGGGATGGGGTTGGGGGGGAAGCAAGAGCAATCTTGGGGGCTCTCCCTGGGACAAAAGTCTCAGGGAAGCTGGGCTGTGACTGCTTGAGATCAGTGCAACTGATTTACATCATGCTCTGCCACACACACACACACCCCTTAAACACTAAAATAATTACCTTTAAAATAATTTAAGAGCTATATGGCTCTTTATCTTTCATGGAAACAGGCTGTGAACACAGACAATTGATCTATGCATGCCAAATTCTTTCATTACTCCAACTGTTGCTTTTTTTTTTAATGACAGACACCTTTGTGCAGATTTCATCATCGTTTAGAGTCCCTGTCTCCATCCAACCACACCCCCCCAAATAATCTATCAATGAGAAAAGACTAACTCCAGAAAGAAAAGCTTTTATTATAATTCTTTGGAAAAAAGAAGAACAAAGCAAACACTGCCTACCCCCGCCGCCCCCCCAAAAAATCAACTTACCCCTTAAGGGCTACCCTTTGTGTCCCTAATCTCAATACAAAGGTTGGGATTAAAAGCATTGACATTAAAATAGCCTGCAGTTTTGGCTTTGAAGTCTAATAATGACAATAGCTAAAATTTTTGGCAACTTTTGAGAAGGCAGAGTCCTTTGAAATCCTTTGAAATGTTAACTACTAAATTGAAGAGTTCGTTATAGAGAGAAAATTTTCATAACAGGTACACAATGAACATGCTTTTTAAATTCACACTCATTCAGTTTTCTTTCAACACCCAGTCTGCATGTATGTTCCCAATTTGCTATTGTCTGCAATTCTAATTCAAAATCAAAATTGGAAACCTATTTCCTGGATTAAGCACAGGAAACAACTGTTACAACAGAATAGTTGGTCCTTATGAAGTGATAAATATTTTTATTTTAGATCTGCTCTCACTTTTTACTGGGCAAATCCTCCATTGGGGAGCTAAGAAATAGTTTTTCCTAAAAACAACCAAAAAAATAAAACAATGAGAACACATTTGGAGGAGCATTTCAGTCTTTCTTATTTCCAGAAGTATCTACTAGCAACACCTTTAGCAGGCAGGGTCACAGAACCTGGAAATGTCGCCAGCAAGGCCAAGTACGTTATTGCAAAGTCTTCCAAGAGACTGGACCTGGACTGGACTGCTCTTTGGAGAACCACATCTCCTGGGTACAAAGCACAGTTCTTTTTCTTCCAAGCAAGTGGTCTTGCATGGTAACCTGTTTCCTAAAACTCAGTTTCCCCATCTAAAAAATTCAAGTGATAATTCTTACTTCAGAATATTCTTGTCGGGTTTAGTAACACAATTGGTGTGAACATGCCAAGCACAGAGAAGCATCAGTTAGGTGCTTAGAATTCTCAATACAGTTTAAAACAAAGAAACAAAGAAACAATAAAGCACCTTTATCCTCAACCAAAGGCTTAAAGCGTCTCTGCTACCCAGAACATGCAAAACATCAGAACCAAAGTCACAGGTCTACTTTCTCCTTCCATCTAAGCTAATATTGGTCCATTTTGAATCTTTCATTTTCGTGGTCAATGAATTAATCGAAAGACAGGATTGGCGAGACCCTAACAGAGATTGTATATGTTGTCCCTGGCTTGAAAACCAGTTAGCAGGGTCTTTCCTGAAATGATGTTCTAGATTAGAGCTTCTCAAACCGTAATGTTTGCGAGCTTGCTAAAATACAGACCCTACAGGTCTACAGCGGGATCTGAGAGTCTTCATCTCTCTTCAGTTCACGGGATAGATCAGGGTGCTAGTCACCGGGCCACATGTTTAGGTGGGTTAGGGTTCTAGAGACCCATGGAACTTTGAGCTAAAAGAGAGATTAGAAATTGTTACTTTGTGCTTTTTTATACCAGAGATGGAAAACTGGTCAAATTCAGCTCACACCTGAATTTGGGGTCCTCATAGTATTTTAGAATATTTACAGATTTTACAGTATTAAGAAAAAAATAAAAGAAGCAAAAAATGTGAAAATACCATAGCATAGGGTCTTTATTCCTGAATGATAATGACAATGAGTGTTGGAGCTGAGAAGAGGTGCTAAGGAAAGACCGTGGGCTCTCCAGCTCCATGGTCCTGCCAAGTGTGAGTGGCTCTGTGTCAAGGTGTGTGCACCGTTCCAACTGTTTCTCACACTAGAGATATATTTTTTGATTCCCAAGTCACACTGGTTCTCAGAGGACTACACGTTTCAAGAAACAAGAGAGAAGAAAGTCCATTTGGTCCCCCTCGCTCGTTTACATGAGCTAACTGAAAGCCCCTGACCCATCCCATTCACTCTGCAGACAGAAGGAAGGTTGCACAGTAGATAAGGGACTTGGCTCAGGCCCTCGCTGGTCAGCATTGAAGAGGACGACCTAGGTCCCCGACTGAATGATGAGAATTATAAACTGCTTAGCAAGGGGCTTTCGGGGTCGCCTATGTGCAGGAGCTGTTTAGCACCTCTCAGATCACCTCACCTTGGCGACCTCTCCTTCTCATCCCAGTTTAATGTAACTACTTTCATCAAAAAAAAAATTATCTTCCTTAGTGGAGCTGCATTTCTGGTTGCTAATACTAAACAAGAAATACCGAGAAGCCTATTAGTCATCCATCAGTGGTCCTAGCCAAACGGGTAGGTTGCCGAGCCAAAACTGGCATTTTCCCCAAAGGAAACGAAGTCCAGACTTCCCAGACCTGCCTCGAACCCTCTGGAAGTCCATGGCATACAGCTTTCACAGGCACTTTGGGAGGCTTCCAAGAGCTTGGGGCCTGGCCAAGTTGGGGGTAATGACTCGGATTGTTTGGAGTCTCCCCATAAAATTCAATTTATAGACCCAATTTCTGTCAAAGAAGTGTGTGTGTCAGTGACAGGGTTGCGGTGTCCCCAAGAAACAGAACTCCAGTCAATAGGCAATCTGTATTTTTTGGAGAATATGTGGAGCTCCAGGTAAGGAAAATATCCCTGTACAAATACCAGTTGACTTGGAACCTCTGGATCAACTCTGTCTAAAGCATTCATGTGAAACGAACATGAGCAGGACTCTGACCCCTCTCAAGAGCCAAGTTGCCAGGCCGACCTTTCTCCTTTGTCCTGTTTCAACAATACACATCTGATCAAGAGGGTGACTCAGAGGGTTGGGCAAACGCGGCGCCACCTGCTGCCGTGAGAAAGCCGGGGTAAGGGTCAACAGATGCGGAGGCTGGGCCCCAGCTTCACAGGACATCTCCCACCACATGTGAGGACATGAGTCCCGGGAGCGCAGCCCTGGAGAACACACTTCCAGGCTCTTCTCCCCAAAGGCAGGCCTGGTCTGGGACCAGTACAGAGACTCCCTAAAACACAAGGCATCCTCAGGTAAATGCTATCAAGAAGCAGGCGAGAGCAGAACCACAATGCCTCTGGCTTCTGCCCCATCTCTAAAACCTGGAGCCTGGAACTTACCATTGCCTACCTAAAATTAAGACAATAGAGACTGGAAAGAAGAAAGAAAAAGAGGGGAAGAACCTTCCATAGTTTTGAAAGAACAAGAACGAAAAGAATGGGAGTCAGTCTCTCCACTATCCCTATCATCTCAAGCGCCTAGTGACAGGCTTTGCAATTGACTGCTGGAGGCAGAATGTTGGCCAATGAAAGAGGCAGCAGAAAGCCACTCCAAGTCTGAAGAACACATGTGACTCTATGCTGGAGTATGCGCAGAAAACAAAGCTATCCCATACCACGCAGAGAGAATTCAGACTGCAAAGCAAAGATCTGCATAATCTCTGCATACATACAGTTCTACAAATAAAGAAAAAATGCTATTAGAAAGAGTTCTGTAAGAGTCGTTTTAAATAATAGGCGCATTTAAAACACTCAACAAAGTGATGAAAGCTCATTAATAATCTTCAGTCGTCCTGAGACTCCCTGAGCTTTCCAAGAGTCAACCTAAGAGCACAGCTGCTTAAAGAGAATTCTGGAAATCTAAGCTCTTGTCACATGACTCTCCTCCTTCCCTAAGAGACAGTAAATACAAAAAATTTTTTAATTCTGCTTTTACAGAGAGGGGTGAGGGAGGAGAGCATAGCGGAATCCTCAGACAAATGATTTAAACCCCAAGGAAAATGGTTTACAAAAGAAGATAAAGGCTGTCCGACAACGTCACTGATAAGAGCACAGCCCAGCTGGAGTTGTCATTCCAAACGTGGGTTGCTTGTACCCATGCCACGTTTCCCCCCAAGTCTCTGCAATCTGTTTCTTGCCATCTGCGAGTACATTGACACAACCATGTCTGAGTCAGAACATCCCTCTCTAACAAAGATGGAACAACTGCCCACGAACCACTTACTTCATAGGAGCCACAAGCAAAGCTGTCAAGATATCCAGACACCTGGGAGGGAGGTTAGGCATCCTGTGCAATAGAAAGTCAGCGCCTGGATCTGATTTGCAGGGGAAAACACGGCTCCCCAATTTGAGAAGACCACCTTTCAAATTTAGCGAGTAGAGTTAACAATCCTGGGGACACGGAGTCATTTACATGCAGGGCAGCCCCGGCGGCTCCCTGCTTCTTCAGGGACAACACGCCATTACTACAGAGCTGCTTCCCTGGGCATTTTTTTTTTTTTCAGGAAAAGCACAAACACTAATGGTGATGAAACTAATTACATGCCTGATTTAAGTAGCTCTGTTCCAAAGAAGGCAAAGCTTGTTCACATACATTGTTCTCGCTTACCCTTTCGACATAGCTGTGAGATAGAAAGGATGGGGCTATGTCCACAGTATCTGTGGAAACATCTCCCAAATCAGTGTTTCAGGAGAAAGGTGGCCTGTTGCAGTACCAGCACAGCTGTCTCTGAGGAGCTGTCAAGGCAGCCTTCAGCACCCTCCTGGAATTCTAGAGCAGCACACCCAAAGCAAGAAAACAATCCTGCAAACGTTTATAGATGCGCAATACAAAAACGCTCGTAGACGGATGTCAACATGCCAACAGGATGCAACATGTAGAGAGAAGACTTAAGACTCCTTTTAGATTAAAAAATAAAGAGACAGCTTCTGAAAAATAACACTTTAAACATCTGAGAAGTCAGTCACCAATTAGATACAAGTCTCAGAACGTGACTTTCTGAAAATTGTCTGTCTTAACAGTTGATTCCAGGGTGTTCATGGTTCTTCAAACTTTCACTAAAAAGCAAACAGCAGAACCACAAAGATGACTGACTAATCTCATTAGAGCAGATCTGAATTCCACAGTGTCAGATACAGACATTGTAGAGTGAGAAAACACAGGATTAAAAAAATAATAATAGGCAGATGGTCAATGAGTTACAAGGACCAGAGCCATCAATTTCTCTGGGTTTATCTTGCTTATTTACTCAGCTTTTGGCAAAAGCGAGGCCCTTACCCTAGCAACGGCTATGTCATATGCTTCTTAGATTACAACATACCCGGCTTCTAATTTTAAAGACCACCACTTCACCATCTGCAAGAAGCTCCTTTTGTTATGAATATTAAATATGCTACTTCAAACATATTCTTTGTATTTCTCCCTTATATTTAAATTTTTGAATGCCCTTGTGTTTTTTATAGTACATATAATGGTTCTATGTATTCCAGAATCTGACTATAATTGTCTTTGGAATCTATACGCTTCAGGATAATCCAACTCTGAAGATATTACTCATAACTAAATTCTCTTGAACAAGATCCAAATGGCTCCCCTTGATGCAATGTTGTCTTGGTACAAGTTATAGTTTATCCATAAGATAGTTTTGGGTTCTTTTAAAATTCCAGCAACACTTCATAGTACCTTAATATATGAGGTACAAATTTTCATCCTTACAAAAGTAACTAGCTTGGATACATAAAATCCACTGTCTTTCTATTACAAACTCATATTTCTGTAGTGAATTATGGCTGCGCTTTTTTTTTTTTTTTGGGGGGGGGGTGGTATTGAATGTTTCATAAGAAGAGCTCACGGTCTGTCAGAGAAATTTTCCAAACGACAACTTATTACATAAGGAATTCATTTTTTCCCCCTAAAAAGAACTGGGCCTGAGGTGGTAGATACAAGGCAGAATAATCACAAGCAGATGTAAAAATACTCACACAAAGTTAAAAAAAAATAATAATAATAAAACAAACTTCACGTGCTTTTGCTCCTTTAAAAAAATGTCAGCTATGGCAGGCAGTAAGTTGTCCCGACTGTCATTAATTGCCATTATTATGTGCTGCTGATGTTTCCATTAATGACACTTTTTTTCTGAGCCCAGTTTTCTATTATTTTTCTGACACAAAAGCCCACAAATACCACACTGTTCTCGGAGCAAAACTAAAGTGACTGGGAGCTTAAAAACAATTAGTTTAATTCTACTCACTGGCATTTGTACTGAGAGTAGATCAGGATCCATAGTGTCCCAGGTTGAAACACAGTTTAGGAAGACTTGAAAACAGAACAGAAATTACTTATCAGAGGCACTTTTTTAAAAAAAGACATGGTCTCTGAAGGGCAGCCAAGGAGGGGGTGAGGAATTCCTCTTCCTTAAAAAGATTTCATAGTTGTTAAAGCAAGAAATACAGTTGAGAAAGGAAATAAAAACCAAAAAACTAAAATAAAATAAAAATCCCAACCTTTGGGCAACTCTGGAATATTCGATTTGATTCGACAACTCCAAGGTAGAAAGATTGTGGTGCCCATGTGGAGATGGGTCCCCTTTTAAATCCAGCTGGAATGGGGGTTCCAACACCGGGATAATGACACTGTGGTTCCTTACTAGTTAGAGCAGATAAGGGAACCAAAGAGACAGAGAGCTCAGACCGCATGTACCTGGCATCTGCATAATTTCAGGGTTTCTTAAGTTTAACTTTCAGGACAGAATCACATAAGATTCAAGCAAGCACATTTGTACCTTCAGTAAACTTCGTAAATGTGGGCTTTTGGGTGATGGTGGTATATGACTAGGATTAATAAAAACTGAAACAGAGAATCCTCTTGGATAGCACACGTTTACCTTTTTAAGAATACAGTTCCATCAACAAAGTAGGTTCTCCTACCAGCACTTCTCCTTCCATATAGTAATAACCAAAACGCTTACTACACAGTTCTGTGTAATTACTAGCATCCATAACTATGATGCTGAAAGACCTTATGATGATGAAAATGCTGTGAGAATATTACCCAGAGTTAGAGATCTGAAGTTTTTTATTATGAAACAGAGTTGACTCTTGTCTTATAACTCAAATATACACACAGGTGTTCTGACTTAAAAAAAAAAAAAAAAGGTATAAACCCAAGTTCACTGTAGAATGCATTGTCCCAAGAAACAATATTTAAGTGATAATTCACATGACAGTCTGGAGTTTAAATTATGACATAATCCCCAATTTAGGTGAAATAACTGCTAATGTTGTTATAGTATTACTCTTGGAAAAGGCGGTCCACCAAAAGTGATTATAAATTTCCCTGTGTGTCTAGTCTACTACTCTAGTAGAATATATATTGGGATGTTATACTGTAATATCACCGCGACTTAGGAAATAAAATAGGCTTCAGTAGTTAGCCTTAAAACTTTGTCATTATTTTAAATTATGTTTTTCTTAGGAAATCTGAGTTCTGAGCCGTTCCAATCAACTCACAAACAAATGTGGGGAAGATTCACCTACCTCACTGTGAATTACATGTTTAAAGTCGCCCTCTGTGAGGCAGAGCTCATGTCTTGTTCCTGCCATAATAAAGTCTGGAATTAATATAACACATGCAAAAAGAAGCAAAGGAAAAGTCAACATCTCCAGCATTCCTTTAACCTGAGAAGAATGATTTTTAAATAGTTTATCAATGTTTCAAGTAGATAAGAACTTCCAAAGAATTACATCTTTACTCACTTAACCAGTCATTGATGGCTTCTATTTCTACAATGATGTAATCCAACAAACCTTTACACAAATCCTGCAAAGGTAACCCTTGTCCAACTTTTATCCAAATCATCACAGCATTTAAATATAGTAAAGGCAACGTGAATAAAGGTAACGGCTGAATTAACAAAAAGTGATAAATGACTATTCTAAATATTCTGACAAACATGTTGTATTTTTTTCATCTAAGGAATGAGAACATGTCCCGGTTTTCCAAGTGCGTGTGAAACTCTGTAGATATAATGTGGCAATAGAGAGTAATAGAAATGATCTCCAATGATGAAAAAATAATTTAGCAATTTGAAAATGTGCTACATTATAGATTTTCACCATTCATGAGATTCTTATGGCTACAGTGAAAAAACAAAAACCAAAAAAGCAAAACAAAAAAACAACAACTTAGAATTACCTCAAGAATATCTGTATATCTGTTTCAGTATGGCGATTCCTTCAAACAAATACAGATAGCACTTCCATTCGCCCCAGTCCTAGCTATACACCCAGAGAATACAAAAAGTCTCATCAGAAAAAAAATCTGCACTACCTATGATCATAGCAGCACAGTTCACAACAGCCAAGACATGGAAACAACCTGAATGCCCAACGAGAGATAAAGAAACTATGGTATATATACTTGGTGGAATTCTATGAGTTATTTAAAAAGACAAAATCATGCTCACTGCAACAAAACTGAATGGACCTGGATGGGTTCATGTTAAGCGAAATAAGCCAGAAAAAAAGGACAGGTCCAGGATGGTTTCATGAAATAAATATAATGAAATAAAACAAATGAAGAGACAAACCCCAACCAAATTCACAGGATGAAAGAGAGTGGTTAACAGTGAGTGAGAGGTTGAGGGAGGAGAGGGAAGGAGGCAGGTGGTGAAGGATGCTAGAATTCTGGTGGTGGGTGCGGTGTGAAATATTCACAGGCCGAGATGTAATTTTAGTATCTTAAAATGCATATAGCAATGTAAATAAAAGAAACAATGACATTAATATTATTTTAAAAAAAGAATATCTCTCTCTACTCATCAATCTATATGCATCCCTGCTAAAAGATATGGATTCTAAATAGCTTTCAATGATAGTCCTTAGCATCACTCAGTGACCCTGACAGTGTTTTTAAGAAGTGGTTTCTATTTTCTTTACTATCTATTTTCCATCCTTTTGGTGGCAAAACTCAGCTGTAAGACATCTTGCTTTCTTCTATCTGTCATGTATACTCAGCCTACATCATACTCCACTGATAAACTTTAATTTCATGAACCAGAAACTTCACATAGCAAAAAAAAAAAAAAAAACCCTAATTGGTATTTATTTTAATTGTTTAAAAGTTATAGAAAATAATCTGAATTTCGGAGAGTACATTCTCATGTCTCAGCATCAGGAATAATAATACCAAAGTCAAAGAAACCTGGGGAAATTCTCAAGACACCAAATAAACCAAGAAAGATTCAAGGATATTCACTGTATTATATTAAAGACATATTTTCAAGGCAGCACAGGGGGAAAAAAAAAAAAAAAGAATTACTCTTAATAAAAAACGTTTACTCTTTATTTTCAATAAAAAGATTTCCTCTTCACATAAGGGTTTAGTCTTAATAAACCAGAAAATTCAGTTAAGCCAGGCACCTTATTTCCGCTCATTTGAGGTTTTGCTGCATTCCGTAAGGTCTCGAGTTGGCATAAGAGACAGCATTGTTGAACTGAGGAGACTAACTGGGTATCTGAATCCTTCTCAGTAATGAGGACCACAGCGCGCGCTCCTATGCCTCCCTCCCATGTAATGATCAGCTCCTCATTTCCCAGGCATTTCCCATGCACATGGGCAGCCTTCACCTAAGTGATGACATTCGTCTTTGCCACAGGTTCTGCCACTACCAGCATACCCAGACAACCTAGTAAGATTCAGACAGATCTTCCATTATCCAACTCACAGAATGTCATCAGAAAATCAGTCCTTACAATTGCATTATTCTTCTTCTGGGTATTTACCCCCCAAACATAAAAACACGAATTTGCAGAGACACATGCAATACAATGTTTACTGCAGCATATTTACAATAACCAAGAGCTAGAAACAAGCTAAGTGCCCATCGACAGATGAGTGGATAAATGGAGTACTACTCAGCTATTAAAAAGATGAAAACCAGCCACACGCAACAAGAGGGGTGGACCTGGAGGGAACTGTGCCTCGTGAGACAAGCCAGAAGGAGCAAGATAGACATCATTTATATGTGGCATATGGAAAAACCACACAAATGAACCAAATCTAATAAAAACAGATTTTAGTCTATCGTGGTTATCAGAAGGGAAGAGGAAGGGGAAGCAATCAGGTAACGGGGGTCAGCTTTATAGTGAAGGATAGAATTGGACAATGGGTGGTGAATTTAACGTACTACATACAGATGCTGACTTATTATGATGTATACCTTAAACCCATATAATGTTATAATGCAATATTCCTCTAATAAATTAAAAAAATGTGTCATCTGGCCACCCAAGGCTGTATGGGATTTTTATCCCACAGACTCTATTAGCAAAATCGTTTGCATGACATACTGGCTTGATGACCAAATGTTTTCCTAGCATTCCACCTTTGATGTCTCTGAGAGGCTGCAGGGATGGTGAGAATGCTGATGAAAGGCATTTGGTGAGCAAGTGCCCAAGTCCCAGACCTCGGGCACATACTCTCATATTTGAAAGGCATTAGTTGAGCACATAATAATTTGATTCCCTATCATGCAAATTTCAAACTACAGGGATAGAAAGCTGAAGGGGTGTGGACTCTCCCAAGAAACCAGTTCCTTCTCCCTCTGTAGCTGCACCCAGCACTTCGTGCCCTATTCTAACACTTGGCATTCTGTGATCACGTGCTTCTCTGTCACCCTCTTTGTGGCTGTGAGATGTCTTTAAGAAGCTGTTCACTTGGAATCTTCTGACTCCAGCATGGCACCCGGAGCAGCATCAATAGCCAAGTCATTGCACAAGAATTAACCAGGTCTGGGGAAGAGCTGGGATGAGATGCATAGCCCATTAAAGGGAAATTCTTTTACAGGGAAACAAAGGACAGGTACCTCCAGTTCTTGGTAAAACAGGATCCTGGGGGGATGGAACACTGCTCTGAGACAGATGGCATATTTATGTACTTTTAGTGATGACTTAACTAAGAAAAAGTGAGACTTAATATCCACTGAGAGATTATTCAGTGCCATTGTCTTCAGTAACTGTGTCCAGGAGGTGACATATCTACTCTTCACCCTCTTGGCCTTTGCAACTTAGGCTCTTGGTTGAACAGGTTCTATTCTTTCACCCTCTCTTTTTATATATTATTATTCTTGCTTTTAATCATGCTTTAAAGTCTCAATAAATGATCTCCATAAATTTAAAAAGTACCCTGGGAAGTCTCAAAATCTAACAGGATTTTAGTAAAATTTCCTAATGTGCTATCAGTAAATAAGAATGGAGGTTGAGAGAAAAACTACTTTTGTTATGTTTTGTTTTTTAAAAGCAGGCAGGAATGAAGGAAAGTAGGCAGGCAGGCTAGAAGGAAGAGAGAAGAATCATTTTAAAAAATTTATTTAGTTATTCATTTTGGTTGATCCCCCCTCCCTCCATCCCTAGCCCCAGGTCTAGGAACCCAGGTCCTTGGGCTTTGCATGGACTATAGTGGAGGCGCCGACTTCACAACTGAGCCAACAGGGCCTGCTGAGAGAAGACTTGTTTTGTAAACACTTGAGAGACATGTATAGGGAATATGCATGAATGGTGAACACATACGTACTCCAGTCTACTCTAAAATCTACCAAGCTGCTTATAAGTGACTCTAGTGAAATAGCGATAGAAAGTTTAGCCATCAATCCCCACACATAGAATAACATCCACCCATGGAAACAATAACTATAAACTAAAGATAGCTTTTTTTCCTTTCCTCTAATTTATAGCGTAGATCGCAAATGTGAGACTGGATTGCTTCAACTTCTAGTCATGTTAATTTATTTTTAAAAATACGATGATTTCATATACTATATTTGAACCTCTCCCCAACCTCACCTCTCCTGAGACATTCATGACCTAGCATTTTACACCCTTTAAAGGGAGCGCACAGTTTGAGTCTATCTAGTCGGTGAGGAAAAGTTTAATTTATAACCAATTGGCAGTTCAAATGGACTAGTCCGAAGAAAGCAAACTTCAAAAACTTCCACTATGGCAATCAGAAGGCCCGATGATTCAGTGCGTACACCTGCCTAAATTTTACCCTAGTCCTAAATTTTCCAAATGCTATTAAAGACAATTTAAACCTAAAAATCAGAGCAGTAAGAAGTTGGAAATGTCACACAGTGCCACAGGTCACTGGAAACAATGTACTGTATTCTCATTTGCCAGGTAGCCTGTTATAGTCAATGACAGGGTGAAAACACAAAAAGAAATCTTACAGTTCAACTTAGCATCGGAATAATAACCTGATTCAAAAGTCTCTTCTAAGGGACTATTCGAATACGATCGCAACCGGGCACAATGGTTGCCCGGGATGTTAGGTGCAAGTTAAATCTGGTTCATAAACAAAATTAACAACAGGGGGAGAAAAAGCAAACTCCTTTTTAACCTTTGTTCCTTCTGCTCGTGTCGATTATGCGTGAGCTGACAGGAACCAGTGACAGAATTCCAAGTGGTAGTCATTTATAATCTGGGGGGAAAAAATGATTCTATGAAAATGACGAAGAGCATGCCAGAAAAATAATGCACTCGCAGAAGATGAGTCCTAGCTAAAGGTTATGTTTTTCTGTGGGAGATACTGGCTGGTTTCAGGCCTTCCAGTAAAGTTGGGTTGTCCTGAAGGAATGAGTCCTGACTCTGCAACAAAGATCTCTTTTCTCTCCTGCTCTGTGACAGCTCCATGGAACTTTAAAATAGAAATCCTTTACATGTACAGAAAAGGCTCCAAAATGTCAGGAACTTGCACAAGGTCACACTAAGGTTAAAACTCGCTTCTTAAAAATACTCTCAAATCATTGCACTTTCTCTATAAGTCCACCTGACAACTCTATGCGTCATTTGTATTTTTCATGAATATTTCTGGGAAGGAAAGATACAGTTAATGGGTGTGGAACATACATTTAAGTGAGTATATATGCAGGTACAGACGGACACACAGACACATTTCTTTTAGAAAAACGGCACTAGCAGCCTCTTCCCACATGGCAGCAAATGTGAAAATTACCTGTTCATGAGGACAGACTCTGGACCTATACAGCCTGGGTTCAAATCTCGGCTGCATCTTTCCTATCACGATGCCCTCTCTAATCTATGTGATAACACCAGCAGCACTTGAGAGCATTCTGAAGAGAAAGAGTTGGATTTTACATGCCCAGCACACACAACGATTCCTTAAACATAGTGCTCTACAACTCTTAACTATTTCTTTTATCATTTATAAGGAAGTATATGCATATATGGAAGGAAGACTGTAGTTTTTATGGAAAAAAAAAAGTCTGAGAGGTCCAAAAATTCAAACTGTTGCCGTTTTACAAGTATTAACGTGAGGCTTTCAAACTTTAACCTAAAGAGCAATTAAAAGAAAATCAACAGTGACATCAAATAATACAAACCTATCTTTGCCTAGGCCTCTGGCACTGGCACAATTCTGATCTAATTAGGAGAATAGGGTATCTACTAGCCCCTCCTCCCACATCACCCTCTCCTCTACAAATCACACAAAATACCTGATTAAAACAGATGGCTCTTAAATTATGCCCTGAAGCTCTAAAGTTTGAACCATCCTACTCAAAACACCAGGGGAAACAGGATCCTCAGAATGTCAGGACAGGTTCTCCTGGAGAACATTCATGCTTCACTTGTTATAATATGATCTCTTGGGGGCTGCCAGTTAAAGAAAGCTGGAGAGACCACTAGGAAAATCAGCCTCGGGTTTTGGGGCAAGGAAAGAGCTTGTTCAGGCTTTGCTTATCTTCTTGAGGAGGCTGAGCACTTGTTGTCAGAGAGCAAGCAAAGGCATGGACACTCAGAGGTGGACAGCAAGAACTGAGCACCTGCATTATCTGCCTGCATTATCTATTCCATCACAAGGCACTGAAATTCACTGTGAAAGAAATCTGCCACCTGCAGGTGCATCTTCCTCTCCGGGCAACTCTAAGTTTCCCCCATTCCTTGGACCCAGTCTGTGGGGATAACCAAGATGGCTGAAGCCCTGGCAACCTCATGGATCCTCATTTTTCTCATCTGTAGGCAACTCCCTCTTCCATTCTTCCAAAAGCATACATACATTTGATCACATCACTGGCTGGTTTAACATTTGTCTGAATGATTCTCCATGTGTATGTGGTAAAAAAAGACTTGCAAATTATGACACCCCCTTCCCCCAAAATTCTACCTTTGTTTTCACAATGCTTCCCATGCAACCTACATTCCAGAGTTTTCTTGCTTTCTAATGTTCATTCATAGCATTTTTTCCCTCTGCTTGGAATCTCCTTTCCTTCCTCCTGCCTTCCAAATCCCTTTTTTTTTTTTTTTTTTTTTTGTCCTTTAAGGAAAAGTGCAGGTAGGAATGCAGGTGAGTAGGCAGGCAAGAAGAGAGGAGGAAACGTTTTACTTATTTTTATTTAGTCGTTCACATTGTTTTTTTCCCCCCAGTCCCTGGCCTTGAGCCTGACAGCGTGGGATGTATGTGATACTGCTTCCAGGTGTACTAGATCCCTAGGCCAGCAGCACGCACCCACCTTCCAAATTCTTAATTCCTCTTATTCTTTTAGTCTAAATCACTCTCCTCTTTGAGGAGTCTTTTTCTTTACCTGAAATTCCTAGCACCTGCCTTTTAGCAGCCTTCCTCCCCAGTTACTGTAATAGCCCCATGTTAATCATCCTCAATTCTGTATTCCTACAACGTTAGTTGATACTACTTGCCTGGCTTTTTATTAAATTGCATATATCTCCCCCCAACAGACTGTAAGCTCATATAGGGAAAATAACAGTGCTTTTTAGTCATAGAGCCTGACACTCTCTATTTGCTTCATATGTTTGCTTGGTTCACAGTTTCTACAGGAATTGCTCATTCTTTTTCTCTTATGGACCAAGAAGTAGGTAAACCAACACTCCCAGTCAACTCTACTTCTAGGATCCAGGAAGAGACAGGATCAGTCTTTAAAAATATATATAAACTGTTCCTTTCACCCAATGGAGTTTCCAGGGTGTGCAAAGTTCAACTACAGATAAAACACACACACACAGGATTTAGCCTCAAGGAGCAAAGCATCCATGTATGTGATAAACCACAATAAACATTCACAATACTAGCAAACGGTGTGGTACAGCTCTAAAGGAGACTCTCTGTGGATCGTGGTGGTTAGGAAAGTCTCCCCAGAGGAGCTGGGATATGAAGACCTGTGATCCTTCCTGTAAGTACAGAGAAAAGAAAATAAAGCACTCTAGATTTGTTAGGAGAGATCACTGAATTCGTGGCGAGGAGTGGGAATATCATAAGAAGAAACTGAAAGTGGGGAAACGCAGGGTCTTTTTAGGAGGATTATAAGACAATGCGTTTCACTCAGACAGATCAAGCGGTAAGGGGACATGGTGCTGGAAAACAGGGCAAGGAGAACACAGGCCAAGAGATTAGTATTTGATCCTGTCATCGCATTTTCCAAGTGGGATTTGCAGAATAACGTCCCACAAGTTGCTACTACAGGAACTGAGGTAGAGGGTTCGGTTGTTAAGTAAGTTTGGAAAATTCTGCTCTATTTTCCTTCTGGAGAAGCACAATGCATGGTAGAACATGAAAGGCACTGAGAAGTCCCACAAAGGCACTGAGAAGTGAAGAGCCCACTTACCTCTGGGTCCTCTTAAATATCAATATTTTTGTTTTAAGATCCTAATTCAGAAAAGCTGAACTTTAGGCAATGCAGAGTATTAAAATAAAGGAGCACTTGCCATGTTTTAAAAGCGCAGACCACAAGATTAAGAAAATGAAGAAAAAGATACCAAGATGGAGCTGGAGTTAGAAAATGAAGAGAAACCAACGTGTTAAAGGAGGTACAATCTGTGAGGAATTACAAGGTTGAGGTCAGAAGTGAACCAGGCACTATTCCCCAACTTCGGCAGAGTTCACTGGGATTTTTGTGAACATCTGTCAAAAACTTTTCCTCTATAAGTTCAGATAGGGTTATGTCAATCCCTCGGTAAGAACAAAAACAGTATTTAAAGAAGAGGAATCTAGGGCAACAGGTACAGAGAATTGTCAATGAGTCACAAATGGACTCTTTTCTATGTAAAATATGTATCCTTAAAGATAACGATCCAAAATCAAAGCCACGTGTGGTTTAGAACAAGAATCTTTCAAACCATTAAGACAGGTTCCTGAGAGCCTAGAATCCAGAAGCATAAGCCAATCACAGCAGAGTACTAATGGGAATGCTGTGGAGTGCAAAGGTCAAAGCAATCAACATTAGTGTTCAAAACAGGAGTGGATTTATGATTTTCAACACTTTGAGTCTCCATTTATCCAGGTTCTTCATGCTAAGCATATGGAAGTACTTTACAAATGTGGTTTCTAATCCTTCCCAGAGAGAGGCGTTTAGGCTCAGAAAATAATTGGACTCTTTCAAGAGACCATTTAGTAAACACTAAATAGCAATTCTCTGGACTGGTGTTTGCCAAATGGCATTTCCAGAATTTACATTCCTTGAGATCTCAATGGCTGCTGCATATAAAAAATGGTTGTTATGACCAGATGTAGGAAATAGTAAGGTGAATCTATGTCTCTACTGCGGAGCTTCTTAAAGCTGAAGTCCTGACTTGTTCACGTAGATTGGGGCTGTCTGGGGGAGGGGATGACATTATTCACGGAGCCCACATTCACTCAAGCTAGGACCCCTCCTTTCATGAGTACCGGACATGACTGAGGTCCCACTGATAACCTTTTGGAAGACACAAGACTTCTTGACCTTGCAGGAATTGATTTTGTTTTTTAGGCAGGAAGAGTCTAAGCCATTAGGACATAAGTCATTCAAATGTAAAGATGGGTAAGCTCACTGCTGTGGTAAACACCTTACAGCCATCACAGTTTCACTCATCTCACAGCTAACAGTACATAAGCACACCTTTCTTGTGGACTTCGCAGGCTGGTCATAACGATCAATGGGAAAATGCTACACATGGGCATCCTTTATAGATGCAAAACGCATTGTTCGATGCTCAATAGTGTCCAAGACACTCTTGGAAGGAAGGGGAGTAGAAGCTCTCTGTTGCTATTGTGAATTTCTTCCATACTCTGTTTCCCACAATGTTGTTGGAGTTGATCTTCAAACTCACTTCAATTAGGATAAAACATTTTTCACCATGATCTATCAGGCCTTCCCTAGGTGAAACCTGCCTACTCGAAGACCACTGTCTCAGGCCATCCATTCCAACCTGCCTGGCCTTCAAGGACCTCCCTGACTCATTCCCACCTCTGGACCTCACACTTCTCCCTCCCTAGGGACTGCTCCTCCTCGGATCTTCCCAAAGGTCCCTTCTTCAGAAGGGCCTCCCCCAACCACCCTTTCTGATGGCCATTAACTTATTTTCTTCATAACACTTAGACTCCTGCCTCTTGAATGTAAGCTCTCATGAGTACAAGACCCTTGGCTGCTTGTCCACTGTGGTCTAATGCCTGCCATTGAGAAGACCCTCCCTAAATGTATCTGCTGAGTGCCAGAAGTTTAGGAAAATGGCTACTTGATGAGAGGAGGCTGCAGCCATGGGCATGGGGAGGGACGAGGAAGCCCTGTGATACTGCTCACCTTCTCGCGTTTACCTGGAGGAAGGCTCACTTTGTAGTGATTCCCTGAGTAAATACATTTACAGTTCAGTTCTCTTTTGGGCTTGATCAAGAATCATTTTTCATTGACTAGTATTTACCTAATCATGACTATAGGAATAATGATCACTGTTACCATTTCTGAGAACCCCCCACGAGCCCTGCACTCTGCTAAATGCTTCACAAAGACCATCTCCTGGAATCCTCAAACAACCCTGTAAGTAATCCTCACAACCCATTTCACCCATGAAGAAACAGGTACCCAGAGAACAAACAACTTGCTCATGGCCACACACCTTCCCAAGCAAAATGAGGATCCCAACCCACTTTATTCTCATTCTAAAGCCCACATGTCTTCTACTAAATGCTGCTTAAAAGTCAGTTCTAGGGCGCATCCTGGTGGCCTAGTGTCTAGTACATCGGGAGTGGTCCCAGGTACATCCCAAGGTCCAGGGTTTGAGAACCGGGGCCGGGTGAACAACAGATGTGAACAACTAAATTAAAAAAATAAATAAATAGAAGCTCTTCCTCCTCTTCTCTCTTCCTTCCTTCCTGTTTGCCTACTCACCTTCATTCCTGCCCATACCTTTCCTTCAAAAAAGAAAAAAGGCAGTTCTAAAGTTGGATTGCTATTTTGAGGTGTATTTATCTTTTTCCACATTCTTTTCCACCTGGAGGTTGTCACGGGCTAAGTGGCTGAAAACCCCCTGACTTTTCAGACACCTATGGACACCACAGCTGGACGAACTTCACCTTTGCAGCCAACACACCTGAAATGGGCCAGTCTGACCCAAATACGGAGCAGCAGGGGAGAGGATCTGCTAAGGTAACCCACTCTCACCTTGGGGTGCTTGGGAGCCCCCTAGCGTAGGAACAGCTTCTCAGATCTCGAGGTTTCTCTCTGCTCCTGAATTTAAAACCTAACTCAGTTCTGGTATTTTCCTCCATGTCATGTTAAACATTTTTGGAAGAAACAGACTCCCAGTTAAGAGAGAGCTGGGGAAATACGCAGCAATGGAGAGAAAATATGCTTGAATTTTTTTTTTAACCCTAATAACTACTTGCATCGTTGGATTAGTGTACCGGAACAACAACTGAAAAGGATTTGTTTCCTCCAAATAGAGGGGTCACCTTGCAGTGATGAGCATGGCTGCCAGAATATAATCCCCTGCAGAAGCCTGATGGTGGCACCGACAAGTTTCTACAGGAAGGAGTTTGGCAAAGCAGGTACGCGAGAAAGGCCTGGACTTCACACCCGAGGAAACGCAGATGGAAATGAAATTATTTGCTTTTCCTTGCCTGTGCCTGACAGATTCCCCTAGTTTCTATGGGGTTTATTATAGAAGTGTCAGACCCGATTAGAAAGTTGATGGCAGCCACACATTATCAAATAAAGACAAAGAACATGCTTTTGTCCTACCTTTGAAGTTTTCTTAGGTTGCTCTGAAGAGTGTCTCCCTCTGCCAAGTTTCTTCTTTCTTGTATAATGAGATATTTCCTAATTAGCATATAACAAATATTCCTGCTCTTCCTCACAAGTCTGGATACATTTTTAAATGTTGCTTTTAAAGTACATCAGGATTTTTCACACTCTGTAAAGAGGCAGAGAACTAAAGCAACCCATTGGCTCAATTCTCCAAATTTTCTGTGCGCTCTCCCTCTCCCTCTCCCCCTCTCTCTCTCTCTTTCTCTCTTCCTCTCTTTCTTTTTTAACTAGGCTGGCACCACTGTATAATGAGACGGTCACAGGCCTGCAAGTCAGAAGTCCTGGGTTCAGGTTGGGCTGTGCCGCACTGATGAGCAATGTCACTTTAGGCAAATTGTTTCTCCTTTGACAGTCTGTTTCCTTTTCTGTAAAATGAGGAGGTTGGGCCAAGTGGAAAATCCCTTACAGTTTAAAACACTCGGAGTCTATTTGTGAAGCTTGATTAATTCCCTGTCTCCTTATTCAAGTACTAGAGCAAGTTATCGTCTTTGATTAAAAAAAATTCTCAATGAACTAAATACAAAATAGGTACAGACCTTAGCAAAAAGGGATATGACAAAGATTTAATTGCAGAATGATCTCCCTCTGAACAGCAAAAAGATGTCTGCTGCTTCCCTAAGAGAATATAGTTCTATTTTTGCCTTGCTTTAATATGTTAACAAACATAACGTACATATTCTTGGGGTTTTTTTGTTTTGTTTTCTGAGGTTTTGTTTTGTTTTGTTTTAAAAGAAAGAAAGGCAGGCAGGAATGCAGATAGGCAGGAAGAAAGAGAGAGAATGAAGAACATTTTTAGCTAGGTATATCGAGTTATTCATTTTAGTTGTCCCCACGTGAACCTAGGTTCCTGGACCGTGTGTGGACTATGCCCCAGACATGGGCCTAACCCCTGAGCCACCAGGGAGCACTAACACATATTCTAAACTGCCTTAATATCACTGATTATAACTGACACAGAACCAACTCAAGAGAAGGAAATCGTAACAGTGAAAATAGGGTACTAGATATCACAAAGATTTCCTAGTTTTTTGGTACACTAGAAAAAAAAAATCTAGTCAGTTCAATAAAATACGAATCTTCCTCTACTTAGGACAGGGTTATACCCTGATGAACCCATAGCAAGTTGAAAGTATCATAACTCAAAAATGCATTTAACGCATTTACCTGCTGAACATCAGGGCTTAGCCGAGGCTATCTTAAATGTGCACTGGGCAAAATCACTTACCACAAAGCTTAGTTATAACAAAGCATTACAAGAGTCATTTATTGCATATCGCTAGCCCAGGAAAAGATCAAACTCTAAAGCATAGTTTCTACTGAATGTGCATATTTTCCCACCACTGGAAAGTTGAAAAATCATAAGTCAGAGTAAGCAAGAGACTACAACTGGGATCGCCTCCAGTCCCATGTGGGTGTTGGGATCTGACCTATAATATCAGATTAAAAAACCACAGTGTGTGGATGTTAACAATGAGCTTCTGGGCAGTGAGAACCATGCTGGCTTTGAGTATCTGACCACTGGAGGTTCCTGATCAAACTGCCCACTGGGTGCACTGAGGCTTCCCAGTGAAGGTCCTTCACCCCTGGACCTGCCATCTCTTTCCAGCCATGGCCACACCAATGCCCATCATCTGACTCTTTCTCTGGATTAGACGAGATCTGCCCACCAAGCCCCCATTTTTCGCTTGCAGGCCTGGCCTCATAGGGTGTCTCCGGTGTATCCCATCACCCACATCCTCTTTGATCACCACAACTTCTCTGTGTCAGTCTGTCACACTTCAAGACTAGCTCTGATGTCGCCCTGCCCGGAGCGCTCTGCTCCCACGGCACTGTGATCCTGCCCTAGTGTATCTGTCTGTTTACACAGCTGTCCCCTGCTCTCAAGGCTCAGAAGCCAAGGCTTACGGTGTCACGGGCACATCTGTAGCCCCAGGACACTGCACTGTAATAAAGACAAAAAGAGAATGGGCGGAGAGAGAGAGCAAGGTGCTGGGTGAGACACTGCGGCCATCCCAGGAACTGCCCCTCCATCGTTCCCAGGACCCCACCTCCATGAAATATGCATAATCAAAAGTGTTACTATGTGAGAGCCACCAAAGTTTGGTCTAAATAATTGTATTCCTGAGGAGGGAAGGAAATGATGACTGAGAACATCAGAAAAACCCTTCTATATAAAGAAGCATGTGTGTGCATGTGTGCACGAGCGTGTGTGCATGTGTGTGCATGTGTACATGTGTGTGTGTGTGCATGTGCACACATGCACATCAGGAAGCCACACGTGCTTTTTTTTAGACAGAAGAATAGCAAGAATGTAAAATTATTTAAGATTTATGCACCATTACCTAGCAATAGTGCATAAATACCTTGAAAATGCCATCGAGACTAAAGTACAAATGATTTCAAATTACGATGCAGCTGTGAAAACTTATTACAAATGGTTTATTTACAGAGGTGGAAAAGCAATTAGGATAAGTAGCAAAAAAGGAGGCTACAAAACACTATAGTACGATCATCACAATTTATAAGACATCCTTCACATTTTTACCTATGAGATTCTTTAGACGACACACAGATACCACAGATAAAAGTGTAGAGGGATAAATACCAGAGCACTACTGATCGGTAAAATATGTGATTTTTCCCTTCCTTTTCTTCCTTCTCCTCCTTGATTTGTATTTTCTTTACTGTGAACATGAACCACTTGGGTAATTTTTTAAATCTCCTCTGAATAAGTAAATAGTCCATTTATAAATATTAATCAGTGCGGAACGAGTGGTGAGGATCTGGCCGCAGGCAGTGGCAGTGGGACAGGCTAGAAGCAGCGGAGTTGAGAGCAATTAGAGGACGAGCTGACAGAGCGGGTGACTGGCTGGGTGAGGAATTTAAGGAACATCAGAAATCTAGTTTGACTCCCAGATTTCAGCCTAAGGAAGTGGGGGAGCTGCTTGGTTATGCTGCCAGAAATGAGGCAGTTTGGAATTTAGTTCGTGTGGAGGAAAAGATAATTCACTCCAAGACACAGTCTGAAGTGGTGCTAGGTCACCCAAGAGAGAAGGAAGTTCAAAGGAGAGGTTAGAGCTCGGGGTGGCTGTGGATTGAGGAGTCCCCCTGCCAGGTGAGGTGAGGGTCCCCTCCACGGGCTCCCACAAGAGCCATATTCCTCTTTCAGGGTGAGCTGAGCTGACTTGCTTACTTGCTTATCTCCCTCACTAGAATGCAGACTCCAGGAGGCAGGGGTCCATTTGTCCAGTCATCATTCCACCCTCCATGCCTGGATCAAAGCCTGGAGCATAGTAGGTACTCAGTAAACATTTGAGACAAGACGACTCAACCCTCTAAAGCGACTGCTCAAGTAAGTAGGGAGGAACTGAGGGTGAGAATAAGGAGGTGGGTGGGGCTGAAACTTGGGAAATACAGAAGTCCTACCAATCAAAGAGATGCAAAACGGATGCAAATAAAGGCCAAAGACACTTCAGAAACCAAGGAGGAGGAGTTGCCAAATAGAAAAAGAAGCCTCCGAGGACCACTGAGGCCTAGGAGGAGAAGAGATAGCCACTGGGGGAAACGTTCTTCAATTTCGTGGTTACTGATGATTCAGGAGAAAATCACTTCCAGAAGGAAATAAACATGAATGAAAGCAGAGCAGTCTTCTCAGTTGTGTGGTAAAGAGGCAAAATAACACAGCTCAAGGAGGAGCTGAGTCCGGGCAGAACGTCTGCCAAGTGAGACAGGGAGCTGGCATGGTAGGGGCAGCAGGAGGGACGCTGCAGCAGTTGCTTGGAGGAATAACACGCATCAGCGGCAGAAAAGACTCCCCTTGAGAAGGAAGACAAGACTGGCTTGATGTCCCTGTCCTCGAATCCCCTGCAGCGTTCCCAGCCTCCACCACACAATTTAGCTCTAATTATATAGCCCGAGCACTCACTGTGACCTCATATGTCTGCACTCCTCATGGAGATGACCAAATCTCTGGGACTTTCCATAGAAAATGCTCCAGGAGAGTTGGTATTTGATGGTTTAAATCCCATAGGATGAGCGCACAGAGAATACAGCTACAGACATTGATACATAGGCAGTAACTGTTAAACATGTCACTGCTAAAAAAACTACTTCTTAAGCATCTTAAAGTGCTTTCTCTAACAGCAAAAACCCCCATTGCACTTGAGCAAAGGAGTCTCAGCCCTCAGAATCCGTGAGGACTACGTGCAGATGAATCACCCCTGCAGGAAGCTGCACAGCGTCCGGGGCCAGCGGCGGACATCAGTGAGCACTCTGGTCAACGCATTTGCAGGCAGACCCCTCCTTCCATTGGGATGGAGATTGATCTCCCATGACTGGCCTGTGGGGACCTCAGGGTGCAAACTCAGGTGCTGCGAGAGGTACATCCCATGGAAGGATTCTTCTGAAAGTTCTCGAGGAGCCTCCAGCAAGGCAGGAAGGAGAGCTGAGAGCAGGAGCTGATGCCAAGCAGACCTGCCAGGGCAGCTGCCAGCTTCACCTGTTTGGCCTGCCCCGTCCCAGAATTTGTGCGATCCACTGATGAATCCTACACCAAGCTGGCACGACTAGTCAGCTAAAACGCCAAATGGAACTTCAAAGAGAAGGTAGGATGGAGGGAAAGGGCCTGAATGTACCCTCCATTCACGCACTTCCAGCCCAATCATGAACACTCCTCCACGCACAACTCCAGTCACCCCTCCTACTGAGTAAAAGCCTTGTCACTTGAGCACATGTAACCTGCAGTAGGAGAAATCAGCCAGGCCTTTTGTTCTGAAGTTTTCAAATTCTTACCTACCTACCAGCAGGCCTATTACAAACATACCTATAATAAACTTTACCAAAGACTTTCCCACCCTGAGGTATTTTCAGAGTCTATGCTACACATATGACCATCAATTTTTCTCCAACCAAACCACCCTTGCCAGAAGTTAGATTTTCCAGTAAGAAAAAGAAGTGAGCCATGTGGAAATTATATGTATGTATTTAAGACACTGGGGTCCATTTAATATGTTGAAGCAATAATTTATCAAATAGGACCCAAGTGTCCAGAAAGTTTCATGTTCCTTTCACACATGCTAAACGACTCCCCCAAGACTAGTCCTATGAACTAAAAGAATCTGTATCGTTAATTAAAGAAATGGAATCGTCTGTATGAACGTTAGAGAACACCCTAACATAGGAGAGACTCAAACACACTCTTTAATTGCAAAATGAACAGTTGGGATGAATGTTATCAGAATTAAAATTTCAACGAATGTGATTCCATTTACTTGCAAACCTGATGCTCAGCAGGTGCCGAAATCATTTCCACCCTTCCTCACTTGACTTTGACCAAATCCTCCATGTTGGATTATTTTGTAGAATTTACCAAAGGAGAAAAAAAATGAATGAACAGTCTTTTAAACATGAAGATTTCAGGCTTGTAAGCAAAGAACCAATCTACTCACGATATACTTCATATCCAGGAGAATGGTCTAAGCATTAGAGATCTAAGATTTTAATGGTGCCAAACCAGCCCAGAATTGCCAAGTGTTACACTAAATTCATATGCACATTAAAAAAATACTTCCAGCTTATAAACAGTCTTCCATATGCGCTGGATAGAAAAGCACTAAGCGACAATTAATTGGCTGACTTCTGCAATCTGTCATTAACTGCTATTTTCAAGTTAAAATTATTCCATTAAATTTTATTTTCAGTGCTCTCTATCGAACTCATTTATACAAACGTTTCTATTTCTCAATGAAATGTCAAATAATTTACGTAATGGTACCATTTACATAGGATGTAACTATTCTTATGTAAACATTTTAGATAAATGGGTCTCTCTTATTCACTACTTGTTATTTTAAAACATACATTCATTTATTATTTTTTTAAAAAAGGATAAGCTCATGGCCCCCTCCCCAATCTTTCCTCTCAATTCCTGAGTAAATTAAGGTTTTCAAAAAGTAGTTTATCAGTTGAATTTTAAGATCTCTGAAAAAGTATAAGCCCTGATTAAGGCACACACACAAAATCTCAAAGTTTGGTGTCTTCTGTTGAGATTCTCTACAGGTCTCTATGTAGAGAATCCAGCTATTGGCCCAGATTATAATGTCAGATCTTCAAACAGGGGCCAAAATTAAACTAAACATTAAATATGGGCTCATCTGAAAGTACCTTCTTTCGGATAATAAACAGAAAAGTCCAAGCTAAGTGCTGTATGACAGTGATGAACGAATTCATTATTCAAAACACTTAAATGTGGTCCGCGACGACCTTTCCACACATTTCTGGCACAAAAACACTTTGTTAAAAGAACAATGCAAAGTTGGAAAACAATGTATAAATAATTCTCCATTTACAGAGAAATCATGAAAACATGAAGTCCTGCTATAGCAAAGTTTATAGTCATGAAATACCTCACATGAGGCACACAAATAACTCCCCCTGATGTTCCAGGTTTTAGACACACGAACTGTGCCTGCCATTGTCGCCAAAAAAAAAAAAAAAAAAATGCTCGTCAGGTTTTATGAGCATTGTATTGAAAGATTCAGACCCATTTCTGAGTTTCTTCCACCTCCCGACATACCCCAGAGTTCAATATACTTACTCTCCCGTCTGGGTCCTGGCTTTCTGGTTTTGCAAGGTCTGTAAAATGTACAGATGGTAATAATCTGTGGCTTACTTCAAATCCTGAAGACTGCCGCTTTTATTCTCTTGATTTCCTTTGGTGCCAAAGATGTCGTTCTAGTCCAGAGTTACCACATGTTGAGTGAAACTCCTGTCAACATTTTATTACATTCAGCATTTCAGGTTTCCTGATAGCCAACTCAAACATTAAAGATAGCCATGCTCTGTGTATTTTTCAATCCTCTTTTTCTGTTTTTTTTTCCTCCCTTCCACGGAATGGTGCTGGGCTCTCCTTAAGCAGCACAGAGATTTAAAGCTGTGAGCTTCCAGACTGCATTAAAATAAACACGAATGCAATTCATTTCTACCGTCAGACGTTTCTTTCCCGCCCTGGTTGCTCCAGCAATGTTAATTTTCCCACACTCTCCTCTAATGGTGAAGGGCTTGTCTGGGCAAGTAAGATAACACTTGGGCAGTAGATTAAAAGCCCACACTGAAGTCATTAAGCACCTACAGGGCTGGGCCCTGAATCCACTCTTCACTCAGCTGGTCTCCAAAGACCGTCACCTTGACTTAAAAAGCAACCGGAAAAGCCTAACAACTAAGACCAACTCATTTTGGCATTTCCAGGCCCCGAACCACCTGCATTTTATATAACAAAACAGTACCTGAACTTAGAGAACAGAACAAGGAGGAAATGCCTTCTTTCATTTCATTTCACCTTGAATTATGTGAACGGGGGAGCCTGACGGAGGTCTAGAATGAACGTGACCCACAGTCCTCAGGGCCCAGAACAGGGCCAGTGAGTAATTATTCCAAACACTGCTTTCACCCTCAAAAGTGTCCTGGTTTCATCAACAAATGACATGGTTACCTAAATCTTTGACCTCAGTTCTGGAAAGTTCTTTGCATTTGCCACCTGCATTTAAAAAAGAAAAACAAAAACAAAAAACAGTTGATCCATCTGGTTCCAAAGTCTTTAATTTAAGTAACAATTTACTCATTCTGATTGTTGAGAACTTACACCTTCCTTCTCTGTGTGATTTACACTTTGGGAGAATACCAATTTGTGAAACCATGCATCTGATCAGAGGTTTTAACCGTGCTTCTTTTCCTTTATTAATAGAAATCTTTAAAATCCTACCTCCAACTTAATACAGAAAAAAGAATCCTGAATTGAAAGGAACACCCCTTCTATGAGGTACAGGGCGTGGTCAGATGTTCAAGCTAGAATAATTTCGCAGTGGGTGTGATAAGAGCATCTACCTTTCTCCAATTTGCTGCATGATAAAAGAACGAAGGGGAAATCTCACTAAAGAATATTGTGGATTATCCATAAATAACAAATACTAAGCACGCCCTGGTGGAGTAGTGGTTTGGCCTACCGCCTCCAGCTAAGCAAAGTCCACATCCATTCCAACGCCCCCAGTTCAAGACCCAGGGCCACAGGGAACGACCAAGATGAACAACTAGATAAAATAAAATGCTTCTTCTTCTCTCTTCCTGCCTGCCTGCCTCTGCTTGCCTTCACTTCTGCTGCACCTCTCATTTAAAAATAATTACTATAAATAAAAATAGAATAAATAATAAATAATAGAAAAAATAATAGAATAATGGAAATGGGGAAAGTAGTGAGTAATAGATATAAATCCTCGTCTTGAAGATGGGGAAAGAGGCATTCTTTTTGTTTTTGTTTTTTACGTATGCTTTTTCCTGGAAGACTATAAAAACTTGAGTATTCAATCTTTTAGTCATAAGAAAATACAGAAATAGGATGCAACTGAAAATATTCATAAAGAACAAATAATCCTGAAAAAATCAACCAGAAATATGAAAGATCCAGAAAAAGAATTCATGGGGGGAATCAAATGCATAGGAAGTAAACACAACCATTTGAGGAATGCCATCTCCTCCATGGCACAGAAATAGAAACACCAGACAGAACTTTTCTCCATGCCCGCCTCCTGTCCAGTCTCGTTCCATCACTATCTTGCTGTGAATGTTTCCAACCCTTATTTCTAACTGTACTCTCTACCCCAAGACCCAGTCTCATATAACCAATTACTAACATTCCTGCTTCCATGTCCTATGCATGGCTCAGACTCAAGGCAGTTACTGCTGCTTCAAAGACCTTCCATATTTTTGAGAAGGCTAACCACCCTGGTTCAAACTCCATCATTATCTTCATCTTGCCAAGCCCTATAAATGCTATCTTCAAAACAGTTCTTCCATCTGTTCTCCCTCTACCCTGTATCTCTGTATGAAGGTATTTTTTCTCACTCCCTAACAGAGACCACCGGATCCCCATCTGCAGTAGGCTCAGCCTCATCTTCAATTTGATGGATCGACTCCACCTTGAGGTGGGAGGTATTTCATACAGTTCTTCCATCTGTTCTCCCTCTACCCTGTATCTCTGTATGAAGGTATGTTTTCTCACTCCCTAACAGAGACCACCGGATCCCCATCTGCAGTAGGCTCAGCCTCATCTTCAATTTGATGGATCGACTCCACCTTGAGGTGGGAGGTATTTCATACAACCTAGGCCAGCTCCACCTGGGAGGGGAGAGCTCTTACACCAGGTAGCACTGACTGCTGGTCCCTCCCTAAAGGCCCAATTTTAATCTAAGAAAGCTCTTAGTCCCTAATCCCAGAGCCACCAACCCTCAAAACAGGGCTTCCCCTCTAAAGCCTTGTTCCCAGGCACCTACCAAATAACTTCCCAATAAATCTGGCTCCTCCTGGGTTTGGAACACTTGCCAATTTCCCAGCCCAGCCCTGAAAAAATCTTTCTCATCTCAGGTCCAATGCTTGGGATCGCTTAGTCCCTGTCACACTGTGTTCATACTCGAAGTTAACTAGTTAACTAAGGGCCTGGAGACTGCCACACCTGTTAGAACTTGCTTGCCAGCTCTCGATGTAAACTCCCAGCAGGCAAAAAAACAGAGCCAGAAGCCAGGCATTGGCACAATTCTGCTTGCGCCATCTGGGCCCTGACGTGGGCATGGCTTCCGGTGCCAGCTCTGGACACGCCATGGTTTGGCTTACTTTGGCTCTGAGTTGACTCTTCTCGTTTACTCCTATTACAGGACTGTTTGGACATTTGATATTTCTAATCCTCATTTCGAATGCCCCAGTGTCCCAATAACCATGACAGCTTGTCCAAGGTTGGCATGGTTTAGGACACAGCATTCAACTCCCACCCTTCTCTGTCATCCCTCCTGGTTTTCTGCCTCTGGCCACCGTGGTTCATTGCCTCCCTGATATCAATTCTCTTTTTTTCTCCCTGGCTTATAGAACCCCAATCCTGCCACCCCTTGAAGGATAGCCCCCACCCCTAGCCCTGAAAGACGAAGAATGACTTATCTTGGTAACTTTATATCTTTGGGCCAGCGATTGATATGAGTGACAATGTGACCTATCATGGCCAATTAAATCTCAGATGTTTTCTGAGGGTAGTTTTCTGTTCTGACTTTTTAAAAAATCACCAGGAAAAGGCCTTTGTTCGATCCTCTGGCTTACATGCACAAGAAATATCTGGACATACAGCAGCCATGTTGAGACCAAAAAGCAACAACAGAAAACAGGAGCCACTAACCTAATGACCACAAAAGAGAAAGTCACACAGGCCTGAATTCTTGAGAGCATCATAGGGCTACTTCTGTCGCCCCTGCCATGCCATGCCAGAGATCTCATTTTCTGAGTCAAATAAATTCCTATCTGTCTGAGCCCGTATTAGTCAAGTTGTGTGTAATACACAACCAGACACTTCCCTGAAGAGAACAGACACACGAACTACACACCCTTCTAAGAAGACTGCATCATTTTGGTGCCTAAAATTGGTTTGGTCAGTAGCCCCCCCCCCAATTTCCTAGTCCCTTCTTCTCACTCAACCTCTCCTCTCTCCAATTCACTTTATACCAAAGGTAGTAAGGTAGCATTTTGCACTTCGCTCACACATGTTTTCTTTTATATCTACAATATCTTTAAAGCACATGTGCACAGAGTGACATCAGTGAAAACAGCAGAGCAGGGAATTCCACGAGCCAATCCCTCCACAAAACAGCTAATAAACTGACAAAAATTGTCAGAATCAACTGTATGTGAAATCTGGAAAGTCGTTAAGGGTTTACAGCAACCAGACAAACACATAATCAAGAAAAATGCAGTTAAATATCAGTAGGAGAGATGTGTGGCATTTTCACTTATACTGGCCCCTTGCTCACCCTTGTTGGCTCAACGGTGGTCTTGAAGAGAACAACCCACTTCCCTGGCATGGGTTCCTGATACTGAAAGAAATAGCAGTTTTTGTGTTCAAATAAATACTTGTTCATCTATTTTGACCTGGCTGGTGGCTCCTACACAGACTGATGAGAAGAGCTTGTCTCTATTTCCTATATTGAGAATGTGCCCCTGGGTGAAGAGTTGTCAAATACTTAATGAATTGTCTACTGCCACTTGGGACAGGGGGTACTGTCTGGGGCAAAGAGTGAGCACACCAAAAAGAAGAATGGGAGGCCAGGCGGGGAGTGAGACATTTTGGAAAACAAGATCTTTGAAAAGCTCCCCGACGTTCTTGGGAATACAGAAGCTCAAATGCATGTCCAAGGTGAAGTCTACACTCAGAATAGACCAGTAATGGCCCCAAGCTCTCACCTCTAGCTGCTTCTCAGAGTCTGTACCTGCAGGAAGCAAAGGCAACGGCCGAGCTGTAAACTGCGGCTGAAGATAGGACCCAACACACACACACAGCCTACTAGCTCTGATTTTTCTTCTTTTTTCCCTCTTCACTTTCTCTCTTCTGCTGTTGATGCTGCTTGAGGAAACATGGCTCAAACTGCTAAATCACTTAGCTAACCAAAGACTTCGGCAGCCCTGAGTGACAGAGAATGCAGACTTCATAAATTAGCCCAGGAAGCTCACTAAACAGACAAACAGCAGACATCACAGAAAGCATGAACAACAAGCCCTGGGAAGGAGAGAGACTCTGACTTCCAGAGCAACCACATTACACTTTTCAGAATAATCCATTTTCAACAAAGAAGTTACAAGATATGCAAAGACAGAGAGACTATGACCCATACACAGAAATAAATAGATAGCAGCAATCTCTGAAGAAGCCCAGCTATTGAGTTCATTAGGAAAAAAGCTTCAAGTAATTGTTAAATGACCAAAGAACTAAAGAAAATCCTCTACAAAGAACTACAGGAACCCATGACCACGATATCTTATCAACCAACTAACAAAAACTGTAGGAAAAAAAACCCAGAAATTCTGGAGTTTCGAAGTACAATAACTGAAATAATTGAGGTTTGCAGAAGATTTGAGTAGACAGAAGAATCAGAAAACTTGAACTAGGTCAATTGAAATTACCCAATCTTAGAGCAGAAAGAAAAAAGAATGCGAAATAATGAATAAAACCAAAGAGGCCTATGGGACAACATAAAGGATACCAATACATGCATTATGGGAGCCCAAGAAAGAGAGGAGAGAAAGGGATAAACAGAACATAAATCATGGTTGTAACGTTAACCTACATATATTAAGAACCTTAATGAACTCCAAGTATGACTATAACTTAATTAAGTCTACGTTGAGACACATTATGATCAAAGTATAGAAAACCATAGAATTCTGACAGAAGAGACTTATCACATACAAGTTCCACTATAAAGTTAACACATATTTTTCATCAGAAACCAGAGAAGCCAGAAGGCAATGGGATGACATTCTAAGCGACAAAAGAAAAGAAAAATACTATCAGCTAAGAATTCTATATTCAGCAAAACTAGCCTTTAAAAAAAGGAAGGTCACGTGATTGGGAATCTCAGGAATTGCATTAGAAGTAGACTTGGGTAGACTATTATGTTTCTAATATTTCTATTTCATCTTCAAAAAAAAAAAACAAAAATGAACCAACATGTGCTTTATGAGATTCTTATGATAATTTAATGGTGTTATTTCCAATCTGCAAAGTTCTGCGCTCTGTGAAGTAATATTTCAGTATGGGGGTCACAAGCCATATTTTGGTCACATTTATATGGCTAACAGAAAACCACCTAATGAGTGAGATGCTCAATGAATTTTCATGGAATTGGTGAACATGCTAACTCTGTGGGGAGATGAAACCAAATAACTTAAAATAATTTACAGGCATTTTTATTCGTATCTTAGCATCTCATCTGCAATCTCTACCAGCAGTAAGAAATACAAGAATTTTTTGAAATGGAAGCAATGAAATAACTCACCTTGAGTTTTAACACAAGCAATGACTTATTTTACTACTAAGATGCCTTTTGGGGTATAAAAGATGCCTTTTTAGGGTAAAACTTCTCTGAACTCAGGACTATTTTTTACAATTCAATAATTGAATTACCAAATGAAAGTGAAAGAAGGAAAACTGATTGGGTCAGGTATAACAAAAGTACCTCTAGTTTTTATTTTTTTTAAAAAAGAATATTTTCAATGCAAGAAGATTGAGTAAAGATGCTGGTTTCATAGTAAAATAAAGCTGCTTCATCTTGGTTTCACTCACTTCAAATGTCAGCCACCTAAAGAAGGAAATGAGTTCATGAGTTTGTTTCTCTAGAAAATCGGCTGACGTTTTCCTGAAGACATTTCTCAACATAAATATTCAACTGGATGCTCTAGAAGAGAGAGCCGGGGAGAAAACATGACTGCTGACTTACTAACTACTGTGTGTCTCTTTCTCAGAAATTTATATTCCAGGACACCAGCAAATAAAAATCACCACATCAAATAATGATTAAAAGAAACAATAAGACATGGTGGATTAGAAAGTGGAACTGAATTAGATGAGAAATTAGGTAAATGTTAAAATTATAAGGCAAAATTATAAAGTAAAAATGTTGCACCTATACTATATAAAATATTATTTATACATAAAGAACTTAACTGAGAAAAAGTAGAACTATGGGTCAACTATACTTGTAAGTAGTAGAAAATACACTGACATCTAAAGAGAAGAATATGGAATAAATGGATTATGAAACTATGAATAGATTTTCTTCTGTTTCGAAATTTCTCTTATGTTATTACCTTTGTAATAACTAAAACGCAAAGAAGTAAAGTCTAGGTAGGTTTTTTTGTTTGTCTTTTTATTTGTTTTTGAGCTAAAACCAGAAAAAAGAAAAAAAAAAAACCTTTGAAGCACTTGACTTAGTATAATCCTTTTCTAATGTTGAATAAAAATAATACAAATATATTTGTAGAATATTTTCAGGAAAAGTATCTTTTTCCTACTAACATTAAAAACAGGTTTCACAGTTTATTTGCCCTGTTATTCTCTAAGTCGTCTCTAAAATTTAAATTTAAGAAGTGTGAAAATAACCAACAACTCAGGTTCTATATATTTTAATTCGGAACAGAAAAATTGCTCACTGCCAAGTTTACAACTAACCAATTCTTGGTTTAAAGTAAGACTCCAGATAAAACACTGGGCAATTAATCTTTTCTTTTTCTTTTTTAATATTGGTACTTTTCTATTGAAGGAAAGAATTATGAGTTATGTTTGTTCTTCTAAATAATGCTCTATAAGTAGCACCGGCTTTTTTAAAAGAAGAGAGAAATACATGTGCTTATTATTCTAGTGTCTGCTAAATTTTCAGATTGACATCCTGACAAGACACTCACTAAATGTCTTTCTCTCATCAGTTTACGTGCTTCCACACGCTCGCGATCCTCAAGAAAAAATAAAAATAAGTTGGCCACCAGACACGATATTAACACCCTACTCTACTTGTCACTTAATGTCTATTTGCTCCCAACACATCTGCACTCTAATGGCTAAACATGTAAGAAATGGCCCAAGTGTTCACAGATGCCATTTTTATCATCTGAAAGCCACCCAACACCTTCCTAGTCTATGGTCTATGAATTACACACTTCTTTATTATTTTTAAAGAAAGGTGGAGACAGGAATGTAGGTGAGCAGACAGGCCTGCAGGCAGGAAGAGAGAAGAGGAAGCAGTATTTTTTAATATTTATATTATTTTATATTCTAATGTTTATATTATATTATATATTATTTAAAATAAGAAAAAGAAAAAAAGGAAGCATTTTTATTTATTTTATTTAGTTGTTTCTCTTCATTGCTTCCCCCAGCCCCGGGTCTGGAACCAGGGTCCTCAGGATGTAGATGGACTACGCCTGGCGGACCTGGACTGCACACGTCTATGTCACGGATATTTATATACTTTGTCAATTGGCTTTGGCTGTCAATTGCCAAATTCTATTTCCTACATGAAATGAGATGTTCAAAAATATCTATAAATAATTCTGAAAGAATTCTTTTGAAATATTAAGACAGAAGGGAAAAGTTCTGTAATACAACCAAAGAGTATTCATCAAAGAGTGCTGAGATGCTGACTTGGATTTCACTTTGATATCGACTTGTTTTCTGAAAATCTTTACCTTCTCCGAATATTACATACTTGAAAATTCATCACATGAGTTGCTTATGCTTTCCTAATTATCTTATCTTGTCAGCAGGAGTGTGGAAAAGCACTGGAACTGTTACATGATAACATAACTTCCAAGAGGGCAAGAACTTTCACGATTCTGTTCACAGCTAGAGGTCCACTACGCGGTATAATGCCCGGTATACACCTGCCACTCAATAAACGTGGGTTGCGTATTTGTTAGATTCGTAGCACTTAATCACAAAAAGAATCTACTGAGTTGTCAAGGAATTACAAAGAAAATGTCAATTTTGCTGTCAACGACAACAAAAATTATTTTTCACGATTACTTTCTACAGCTGAATCTCTTTAAGTTCAGAGGCTCCTTTTTAAAGCCAGACAGAGCACCACTGAATCAGTGTGGGACAGCTCACCTTGCTGACATAGAGGAGTCACTGCCAAGCACAGCTCTTTTAGGCAGTCGAGTTCATTTAGTAAATTGTCCTTTAACTATGCTTAATGATGACCCATTCACCTGTGGGAGCCATACCTCTCCAAGAGTGAATACCTCCCTATACCTTGGTAGAAACAGATTCAGTACCTATGAGCCTTTTAACAGCCTTCTTATTTATAAATAGAACTCTCAGCACTCACATCATCACCGGTGTCATCAGATTCTATAAATATAACTGCATCTCCTGTGCCTTTCTTTTTAGTCTCTGCACTCCTTCTTTGCAACTCCCATTTTAAACAGTCCTAAGGCATTTGTGCAGTGTCTGAGTCTTCAAATGACTCAGGGAAATGGTATCACTTGGTATTATGGAGACTCCACCCCTGGCCCCGAAGGACACAGAGGCAACTCACCTTCCTTTCCCAGACATTATTTTCCAGGATCAACCTGACTATCCAAGAACAATTGCTGACATCTCTTTGTTTGGAGTAAAATGTCAATGAAAGGCATGAGGAAATCAAATGCAATTAGGTGAAAAATAACTCTCTTCCTGAAGACCCTGCCCCTTTCCCACCGTGTCTCCCAACTGGTACCCCTCTAGCCTTACTTATCCCCCAGCTTAGCACATCTTCATGACAATAGATTCAGACCAAAACAGATCTCAGGCTCTTTATGCACATTTTTTTAATGTCTCTCTCCCAGGCTGGAAGTCCCCTGTCCTTCCCTTTAACTACTGTCACCTTCCCATCCTTGGAGTATATACCACTGGTCTCTAACCTCAGGGGTTGTCTTGGCTGCTCCATCCCCATATGCAATAGTCTTTTCCTGCTTTGAATTGCCATAAAAGTTACCCAGCTACTGACTAACACCCCTTCTGGGTGGGAAGGGACCCTAACTCCTGCTTTAACCAAAACAGTCCCTTGCATATTTGTTTTGTATATTAGGTACCAGATAAGCATTTTGAAGAAAGGATTCTGTGACTTAAAAAAATTAAGTCCAGAAGTCATTGCCCAACAATGCTAATTTTGGTAAACAATTGGTGATTGAATTATTTCACGACTAGTGAATCACGTTAGAAGGCTCTTGGGAAGCAGAATGTATCTTACTTTTTGTAGGTATCTTCTTCCATATACACTATAGTGCTATGCACATGGTAAGTGCCTTAGAAAACAGAACTTAAAGATGAACCTAACAGAATGTCAGGAATTTCTGTATATTGTTAATTGTTAACATATATGTGTGTATGTTTGTATTTGTGTATACACCCATAAATATGTATATAGAGACAGATATAATCACTGAGCTGTATACTTCAAGTTAGTGGACTTCATGTGTTATGTTAGCCCTGAATTTATAAATAAATATATGTAATTAGAAAGTAAGAAAAAAAAAAAAAAAACAATGTATTCAACAGGTGTTAATTGAGTTTAAATTATATTCCCAGCCCTGGGCAAGTTCTGCCTTCATTTACCACTCAGTCATTTCTCTAACTTCATCCAACACAAATCCAGGCCTCCTCAGAAGGTATGAACTCCACTGTCCAGGGTCTGTTGGCTCCCTCACTCCTGGTTCACAGGTCACTTCTGAGACCTTTTGAACAACCATGAAGTGAAGGGTCACTTCATCCTGGTACCACATGGAAGGAGGTGATGGGAAGGAAGGATAAAGCATACTAACTGTTTTTATGGAGCAGCTACTCTGTGCCAGTTACTGTTCTAAGAAATAGGAATATCATTTGCTAATTCTCAAACTTTTGTCAGAAATGTATCATCCTGGTATGCTGCATAAGGAACATGAAGATTACAGGAGGCACACAGCAGTGAGTGAAAGAGCTGAGATTTGAAATCCAGGTCTGGGGACCAGAACTAGAATTTCCCAAGAGTTCTTCCTTTAGGGGACACTTGGGGACACTTGTCAATCTTTTCATGTGTCCAGAAACTGTAGGAGAATGGGAAGGCTGCATACAGGCCAGCTCCCCAGCTCATATAAACCAAGGAGACAGGCATTTCCCTCTGTCTTTCCCCGTAAGAATTAGAACTGTTGGCACGTCCTGGTAACTCACGTGTTAAGCCAGCGGCTGCGGCGTGGACTATGTAAAGCCCAAGGATCTGGGTTCTCAATCTGGGCCCAGGGAAAGAGCAAAAATAAATAAAAGTGCTTCTTCCTCCCCTCCCTCCCTTCCTTTCTTCCTTCTTTCCTTCCTCCATCCTTCCCTTCCTTTCCTCCTTCCTCCCCTTCCTTCCTCCCCTTCCTTTCTTCCTCCCTCCCTTCCTTTCTTCCTTCTTTCCTTCTTCTCTTCCTTCTTTCCTTCCTCCCCTTCCTTCCTCCATCCTTCCCTTCCTTTCTTCCTCCCTCCCTTCCTTTCATTCCCTTCCTTCCTTCCTTCCTCCCTCCCTTCCTTTCATCATCCCCTTCCTTCTTTCCTCCCTCCCTTTCTTCATCCCCTTCCTTCCTTCCTCCCTCCCTTCCTTTCTTCCTTCTTTCCTTCCTCCCCTTCCTTTCTCCATCCTTCCCTTCCTTTCTTCCTTCCTCCCTTCCTTTCTTCCTCCCCTTCCTTCCTTCCTCCCTCCCTTCCTTTCTTCATCCTCTTCCTTCCTCCCTCCCTTCCTTTCATCCTTCTTTCTTTCCTTCCTCCCCTTCCTTCCTCCATCCTTCCCTTCCTTTCTTCCTTCCTCCCTTTCCTTCCTTTCTCCTTCCCTTCCTTCACTTCCTTCCATAAAAATCCTCCTACCTTCCTTTCTTAATAATAATAATAATAATAATAATAATAATAATAATAATAGCTGTAGGACCAGCCAGTCATCCCAATGTTCAAACTTTGTTAAGATAAACACTTTCAACCTGAAGAAGGTATTTCTACAAATGCGATTCCCAAGCTCCAAGCACTGAAAGGAACTACAAATTAGAAAAATAATCTTAATTTTACAAATGGGAAGCTATTCTTAAGAGGCAAAGTTCAAAAGGGAAATGAATACTTACCCTGAATATTAGCTATCACTAAAAAATGACATTGCTTCTTGATTCAAAAAAAAAATACAGCTGCTTTTCTATCACTTTGTTTACTCTCCTATACAAGTTTCCGCCTCAAGTCAGCATTCTAAGAAAGTAACATTTAAATTTTAAAAAGCTTTATTTTAGAAAAACCTGGCCAGAGCACCCAAGAATCACTTTTAAATTCCTAACCAAAAAATGTGTTCCTAATTCAGGAAAATTTAGTACTAAATGACTACAACAGAATGGTGACACTTTCCTAGAAGAAGGAACACCCCCCAAAATGTCCCCAACACTTAAAATGGGACACACAATAGCAAGAAGACCAGATATGACAGAACTGCAGGGCGTGGGAAGCTGCAACAGGCAGCTCTGCTAGCCAGCCTCGAAGATAAGGTTTAGACAAGCGCTTTTCAACTACCCAGGAGACTGTAGGGACAAGCATGACATGACAATTATACAGGACTTGAGTTTCAGGTCTGCATTTAATCTCAGCTCTGTCACCAGCTTGTGATGTGATCTTGGGCAAGTCTCCCCAATCCCCCACACCCATGATGGTGATCTTTCCAGGGAGGGTCACATTGTAACAACCCCAGACAACTGACTTGACAGGGTTGCTGTGAACAGTCAGTAACATAGCTATTATGAAACACACATACACACACTCTACAACTGCTAACAGTCATTACCATTATGGGAATATAGCGCTGCCCTTGATGTAGATGGGTAGGAGAGACGTATGACAAGTCAACGGATAACAAATTCCACATGGTATTTACTCAGAGAAATAGCCCCTGAATGGCTGTGCTCACCTACCTACCCTCATCCTGACTGTCTCCTGTCTCACACTGGAAGTTCCAGATCACCTCCCGCCAGCCCAATGCCTCTATCTCAGACTCTTCAACGTCACTGCTTCCCACTTGTCCCCAAACAAGCCCTTCTTCCCTTCACCTGCCCACTCCCCTCCCCATCCCGTGGCCCACCCCAACTGGTCATGGCCGACACGTCCCCCACCCCACAGCACCACTGCTACTCCAGCACTTACACACTGCACTGCATTTGCTAGCTTCCTTGTCAGAGCTACTCCTAACTGTAAGTCCTCTGAGGGCAGGCCAGGTTCTCACAGATTCCCTATATGCCCAGATCTTACAGCAGTAGATGCCTGATAAATATGTCTTGTTGACAGAATGAGTGTCTCAAGCTCTCAGAGATAGTGAGTAGAAGAGCTGAACGTGACCTCAGAGCATCCAACATCAAAGATAATGCTCCCTCCAGAAAACCCTACAGCATCTAGACCTGAAACTCAAGTCCTATATAATTGTCACATGTGACATGACAACCTCCTGAAAAGGAAAAGCCATGGCATGACTTCATACTGTCTCCTCTTAACTCCTCTTTCTCCCCCTTCACATTCAATTCATCACCAAATTCACCGTGTCTCAAAATCTCTCAGTCATTCACTTCCTCCTTTTACCCACAGCCATCTGTTCAATGTAAGTCTGGGTCAGGAAAGTCTCCTGATTGTCCTGCCTCCTGCTTTCAACAGCCACCTTCTGAAAACCATTAGAACCCGATTCCTGGATGATCTATTTCCTTCTGTCACTCTCGTGCTCCAAAGTCCAAGGTCACCAGCCATCATCATCCACCCCACCTCACCTCCTCAGCCCTACACAGTCCATCCATCCAGGATGTGGCTGGCAGCTCCTCAGTGCAGGCACTGGCCCTGGGCCTCAGTGTCACTGGGATTGCTGAGTTCTATATCTGGCACTCTCTCCAGACCATTCTTCCTCACAGGAAGCCCTTAAAAGGGAAGAAGGAAGATGAGCAGAAGAAGGAAGCTGCTTCATCCACAGACTGTCTTCTCTAAGGCCTGCACCTGCTCGCCCAAATTCTGAAGCAAGGACAAAGATTCTAGAATGGCGGAGAAGGTACAGGGGAGGAGAGGCCTCAGGCGCTCCTTTGATGGACAAGACTTGTTGCTTATTGCTGAATGGGCTTTCACGCACTGTGTTGTTTGTTCTTTTTCTTATTCTATGTCAAGTCTTCACACATTCTGGTTGGAATATGAGAAACTTAGTCTGAGTTTTGATATCTATTCCTTAGAAAAAGTCTTTGAGGAAGAAAACAGATGAGAAACACAGAAGAAATCAAATATTAAATCTGAAATAGTCACTTTTTAATTGTACACACTTAAGTTTAGCCTTTTTAAACCTCGATCAATGGGCCATCACCCTAGTCTATATTTAACTGCCTCTTAACACAAGGTACTCAGGAGAACACTGATATCAGGAATTAGCAGCTTCTGAGACACAAAGCCGACTCTATCATGGTCTCAGAAAGGCGGGTAGGAGGGCAGAGAGGTTGTCAGAGAAGCTGGAATAAACTACGAATACCTTAATCTGAACCTCAGCTCAACCTATCTCAATTTCCTTTTTTGCTTTTTAAATTAATAGCTTTAGAATGACGAATGCAAGAATCAGCAAACTATGGTCCGTGGACCCAATCCAGCTCACTGCTCTATGGCCCACTGCTGAGAACTGTTTGTTCATTTTCTATGCCTGGGAAAAACTCAAAACAATAGTATTTCATCACATGTAAAAATTATCTGAAATTCTAATGTTGGTGCCCCTAAATAGTTTTCTTGGGACCCAGCCACACTTGCTCATTTGCACATGGCTGAAGCTGTGTGGCAATGGCATAGCTGAGCAGTTGTGACACCAACCATGTGGCACAAAACGTCAAAAATATTTACTATTTTGCCTCTATAGAAAAAGTCTGCCAATCCCAGATCTGAAGCTCAGTTCCCATGAAGGCACATAAATGCTTCTGTACGCATATGGGACTGAAGAAGTACAAGGAGGCAGAAATACGTAGCTCTTAAATACAGAAACAACTTAATCTTCCAGTGCAATGTTTTTCACACTGAGTTCTGAGGAGCCCTCTAGATCAGGGTGGTGTCCTTGGGGACATATGTGAGGAAGACTGAGCTCCTTATCCCTCCTCCCAAAAAGAGCAGTTCGGATTTCATCCTTGTATGTTGGGATACCATGTGTCATTTTGTTGGAAAAGGGTTTTATTTTAAAAAAAAAAAAAAAAAGAAGAAGTTCAAAACTCATGGTGACCTAGCTGGTTTTGCTTTTTTTGGTAGTTTGTGTTTTAAGAAAGGGTACAGGCAGGAATGAAGGCAAGTAGGCAGGCAGGAAGAGAGAAGAAGAAGCATTTGCGTTTTATTTTTGCTTTAGTGATACATCTTAGTTGTTCCCCCACCTCACCACCAATGCCCCGGGATGCAAACCCTGGTTCTTGGGACATATGTAGACTGCACTCAGCAAGAGGCAGCAGACCAAATTGCTACTCCACCAGGACACACCTTACATGAGAGATGACTGCGCATTCAAGTGCATTTCCAAAGCCATGAATAAAAAAGAATCATCATGCATCTAAAAACCACACAAACCAGAACTAAAATACCAATAACCCTAGATGTACATGTATATGCATACATATAGACAGATATGCATATAATAAATGCAAAAATTTGCATAAATATGTCTTGCAACAGACTGTAGATGGTCAACATGTAATATTGTAAGAAGACATGATTTTTGCCATAAAGCACTTTCTACCACCTCAACTTAACCCCGTGCACACACAGCCCAGTGGTTTATCTTATTAAATATATAAAATTATCAAGCAATTTGATTCACATGTTTGTATTATTGCCACACACCCACTTTCCTAGTGGCAGTCAAATGAAAATCTTTAAAAGAAACTACAAACAGGGTTACAGAGGAGCTATAATTTATTTTTATAAGTAATGAGTCATTAACAGGTACTTCAAGAGGTAATTAAAGGGAAATTGATAGGAGCTGGCTGTAAGGCTTAGCGTTTTCATGCCTGCTTTTTTAGTAAAGCAATAATCTTCTAGACTCCACTCAAAACATGTGAAAAATTAGTGTAGTCATGTCATATGGAACTAATAAACTGATACAGGTTAGGTTGCATCTCAAAAAGTAGTTCTAATACATTCTTACAAAGACGGAGTCTTGTAGAAGGTCTGCGGGAGTCAGTAGCAAGACTGGCTTCTTAAATACTCCAATTAGAAAAGGCTACGAAAATCTACTAGGACTATGAGGAATTACCTGTGTGTTATGTTTTAATGAATCTAGGTTGTAACGAGCATGAAAAGATCAAGTGGCTTCATTATCCAATTTTTTGTAGGAATTATATAAGGAAGTTAATTATATAAGCCATACACCAGCTGAAAGCAAGGCCAGTATTCATAATTCCAATCAAAAATTTTTCCATATAAATGGTTCTCTGGAATTGCACGACTCCATGGGAAAACCTACTTCCAATGTAAGTTTTTATCTTACCCACTATTTTTCAATACCATGATTCACGCCAGGTCAACTCTGTATTTGTTTTCATTGTTCATCCAATAATAAATCCTTAACATGGGGTTTTTCTCTACGGTTATCTGCTATATATTTTCTGCTCCTATTTTCTAAACCTCTTACTTGTTCTAAAAAGCTATCTTATATTTCGTACTATGTCCAGTCATTTTGCCATACACCTTAAACTTGTACAGTGTCAATTACAGCATAATAAAACTGAAAAAAAAATTAAGTTGTTCTAAATGTTCTATAGCAAGGCCATTTACAAACTACTTCAATTAAAAAGTAAATTGGTCATTAAGAGATTAGGAGGACCCCACCTGCTTTAGAGGGCTCTGGTTATTCACTTAGGTTGAGAACTCTCTCCTACAGCTGTACGCCATGTCTCTAATAAGTACATAGGGTAAAGCACATTCATACACCCTTTTGTAGGCAGATAAACAATCTCTTAACTCCTTAATAGATTAGAACCAAATCTCAGGGCATGGGAGAAGGACTCTGGCAAGTTTGAAATACGCATAAATAGACAAGCCCTTAGTATTTCCATTGAAACTGTTGTGTATTACAGCCATTTCAGCGTGACAATTCCATGTAGTCAGAATACAGCCAATAATGCCTTCGGTCTACATACAAACACACACACACACACATACACACACGCACACTCACACACACCCTCTCCTTGCAGTAAACGTGCTGGGAAGAAAGCATTTGCAGTGAGGAAGTCTGTATCTGACTGCCCCCTCGTGGGGAGAGACCGGAGCAGACCGGAACAGGCAACAGAACCAAGAGAATCCATCCTTTGATAACCAGTGACTGTAAAAGTACAGGCACAAAGAAAAGCTGTTTGAAACAAGACGTGGATTTTTCCAAATAGGTTAAGAATCATTATTTCAAATCACCACCTCTTCTCAAGCAATTCAGTTTTCAGATACATGGCTTATTTCTAACGATAAGGTAGGTACAAAAGACTCGATTCCAAAAAGCAAAATTATCACTTTTTTAAAGCCAAGCAGAGAAATATATATACTTATTTTACATTCTCCTGTTCCCTATTCCCCTCACACTCCCAATGTGCGTGCGTGTGCACATGCACACACAGACACACACCAGGGAGAAAAGAAGGCATCTTTGTATGCTAAGTTTTCACACATCACAAGCCTCCTCTGTGTTCCTTGAAGGCAATGTTTCAAAAAAAGAAAAACAAACAAACAAAAAAACCTTTGACTATGAGTTTTCACCAAAACTAGCTATAGATCCAATACCAACATAATTTGCATATCCTGAAAGTTTTCCATTTCACAATTCATACTGAAAAATGAGATAGATTCTTCACTCATGCAATCTGCCTGATAGGTACCAATTCTTCATATGTAACTTATAAGAACCAAAATAACCCACATATATTTCAAATTATTTCCATTAAATTATTCATACTCATTAATGGTTAATGTGTATTAATAACCATACAATTAATATAAATAACTTGAATTCTTTAAAATAGAAAGAACATGAAATGCAAAGTCAAAAAGCCACAGTTCTCTCTCTAGCCTCTGTCATAATTTAGTCCGTAACCCTGCAGTATAAACTTTCAGGGAGTGAAAGTAACTTCCTCCACTGCAAAATGAAGGGCAGGAATGGAGAAATCCCCTACAGTGTCTTTCAAGTGTTAATGTTGGTTGTTCAAAAAGAAAACAGATGAACCACATCTTCCATTTCCCTTGTTCATACTGCCCTCCAGTGGCCTCCAGGAAAATGTTAAGTAATTGTTTTCATTTTGTTTTTGCATCTATGTAGGACTACGCTAAACTTAGTGGTGCCCACACTTTGTAGATCAGCGGGATGGTTAATTTTCTGTGTAACAAAGCTGAGTCATGGGACCCAGTTAGTTGCTCAAACACCAGTGGAGCTGTCACTGAGATGATACTATTTTTAGAGGAGATAAACATTTAGTCTGACTGAGTAAAGCAGGTTGCCTTCACAATGTAGGTAGTTCTCATTCATCAGTAGAAGATCTTAAAAGCCCCAAGGAAGAAGGAATTCCTCTTTCAGAATCCAGACTCAACTCTTCCCTGTCTTACCCTGTAAAATTTCAGCGAGCTGGCCAGCACAACAGTGTAAGTCAATTCCTAAAAATAAAAATCTCTCCCATATATGCAGATATGTTTATCTACATATAAGCACATACATAATATGCAGCATACATATGCATCTTTACATACCCATGTGCATAAATATACACACATGTACACATATGTACATACACGTAAGCACCCACACATCCTGTTGGTTCTGATCCTCTGAAGAACCCTAGACGAACACAGTGATTCTCACATGCTTCCAGAAAATGCTGTGTACCTCTCTCTCCAAAGGAAAGATTTCTGCCACCTGAGCAGAGTTCATGATGGGTGTGTGGAACTCCAGTAACGGGTATGGAGGCAGAACAAAGAGTTGAGACTCATTCTTGTATACAAGTCAACAGGTCCCCATGCTCTCTCACCCCATTACCTGTCATTGACAATAGGTTGCCCTAAAGTGGGGACAGTAGAAAGAGAGGTCAAAACCTCAGAAACCTGCAGTGCAATTTTGAGCAAGAATATCACTGTGCAGACTTGGAACAGTCTTTCAAATGCTGTCATGGCTGTAACAAAACTTCTGACTAAGAAGTCTGGCCATGGAGGACAAGTTCCTTGAAGTGTTTATAGCTTTGATGCAGTCATTTCATTTCTAAGTAAATAACAGATTTACCAGCAAAGATTTGTACAGATATGTTCTTCTCAAGGTTATTTACATTAAATGAACTAAAATGATCTCCAAATAATCTAACAGAGCAATGAAATGATAAATTATGACACACCCACAAAAATATATTTTACAGTCATTAAAACACGTTAAATAATTCTAGTTATCACAAAATAATGTTCAGAGAAAAAACAGGATACAAAATTAGATATAAAGATGTTCAATATAAAAATATTACTAAATGTAAAAAATGGCACTAAATATATTTCTAAGTAGTGGCATTCTGAGTGACTAGTTTTAATTTCCTTTAATTTCTAAATAATCCACAGCCAATACATTATCTTATAATTTAAAATAAAATATTTTAGAAAAAGGGAATACCATTCCAATGGAACTATTTCCTGAAGAATTAGTCACAATAACCAAAAGGTAGAAACAACCCGTGTCCATCAACAGATGATTAGATGAACAAAATGTGGTACATACATTAAAATGGAATATTATACAGCCTCAGAAAGGAATGGAATACTTTCTACAACACGGATGAACCTTGAAAACATTATACTTAGTGAAATAAGACAAACACTGAAGGAGAAATATTATGTTTCTGCTTATGTGTGGTAGTGGTCAAATTCATAGGCAGAGAGCAGAATAGGGGTGACAGCGGTGGGAAAAGAATGAGTATTTTCTATAAAAGGTGATCTAAGATTAAACATCAGAATGAGTAGCAGTGACCCTAACAGTCACTGCTCTGAGTAACAAACAGGAATCAACTAGCTCCAGAAATCCTAGAGTTGGCTTTGGGAAGATAAGGAGATGGTTAACCTCGACACTTGGAGAGGACAGGGGCAGAGACACAGGGAGAGCAGAGACTCAGAGATAGGGACAGGGTGTTTGGGGCCAGAGAGAGAAAAGGTGACAACAGAATTAACAAAATTAACTAATATCTTTGTTTTTCTACAACACAGTAGCATTTATATGATAAAGTTTTCACTATGCAATTCCAACATCTAACAACATATTTCTAGACCATCCTTTTCCCCAACATTTTAGTTTGATATTCACAAAATATTTACCTAGTTCTAAATTTTCCATCGGGCTTGTCAGAAACTAAAGTTCATGATTCACATCATTATTTGCATTTTCAGAAACTGCCTAACCACCTGTTTCCTGACAGGAGTTGCAGTTTGGCAATGCCTATCAAGAAAGATTCCAAGTTCAGGGTAGACTCGGGTAGATACGAGTACAGGCAGAAGAGCCAAGTTTCGTTCCTGCCAAACGTGTCCTTATGTTGGTACAATTTTCTATGGGTATGTTTTTAATAGGACCTTTTGAACCTCCTGTGTCCTGCCTCTCATAGCCTCTGCTCTCCTGTAGAACCCAGCAGCCAGTTTCCACTGAAATCCACCGTCATTTCACGGCTCCCAATAGCCCCACTATAAAAAAAAAAAAAATGCCAACCCCCTCCAGCCCAGCCACTCAGGCCTGAAGTTCAGCCTCATCTTGGGAATCTTCACTAAAAGGGCCTGACCCAGAACCCCATAATCCTCCCAAGCCATCCTAGGAATGATCTAAACACAAGAGGGCATGACTTTTGAGCTTAGGATGATTTCATTACATGCAGCTATAACCAAAAGATGAACAAACAAATCCTTTTCTAAAAAATCCTCGTACAACAGACTTTTTTTTAATGGAAAGGTGCAAGCAGGAATGAAGGTAAGTAGGATAAATGTTTTATTTTTATTTAGTTGTTCGCCTGGGTTGTTCCGCCCCCCCCCCCACCACCACCCGGGCCCCAGAACGTGGACCCCGGGGTCCTCGGGATGCAGATGAACCACACTCAGAGGTGGGCCAGGGAGCACCACAGCGGCCTTTGAAACATCCGACACAGTGCTCTTATTCAACAGTCGTCTCGGAGCGTAACTTTCCCAAATGTGTTCAGTCAATCACGGAAACCACATCACTTTCCTATTCTTGGAAGAGGACCCTTCACTATTGTTTTTCAGGTGTGAATGTAGTGTGTGACTATTTTCAAGGAGCCATTGGCCTATGAAGAAAGCATGTTTTCTACCCCTGCTAATTTCGGTCACAATATATGCCCCATGTCACCCTCAAATGGCCTCCTCTAACCTCCACACAGGGACTGACAGTCAGCCGGACCAGCCCTGTGCAGACTGAGAGAGCAGGGTCAAGGTCAAGGTCAGAGTACCAGGATCACATAACCATCTCCTTCCCCACTGACATTTCACCAGATTCCTCCCTTCCCCCAGAGGAAGGATACCACTAAGCCTGCACCACATAACCTTAAGGAATTCAGAAAAAAAAAATGCCGACAGTCATAGTAGTAACCCCCCACCCCCAGCCCGTGAATCTAAAGTGTGCTTCGGACACTTGAAAATGTAATAAACCGCTTACACTCGAGCAATGGGAGGGAAGTCTTTTCATTGCAGTCAGAACATGAAGCTCTAGGTGGCCCAACTTTCTCTGATGGGCAAGGAAAACTAGCTGGCAGACAAGCAGATACGAACGTCCTAGGTGACCTGGAACACGTTCTTAAGGTGGAAGTGAGATTAGTTCTTCTCATGCTGTAAATAGTGCTGCCTCCCTGTGCCACTGTTCCCAGAATCTGATGGCAATCCATTGACAGCCCAGCAGTGGACACCACTGGCATAACCCCAGCAGTGACAGGTGAGTGGTGTCAAGGACCTGCCAACCACACCAGTCACTCATGAACAGGTAAACAGGCACATGATGCCCAGGTTTAGGATCCATCAGCCCTGAAAATACTGAACATAATGTGCTTGACACCATGTAATTTTCTAGGTATATATACTACAGGTGAATTCTTGAGGTTGGGAAGATCTGCAATAAAGAGAAAAATAGGTAATAAAACAACAATGGACTACGAGTTTTAACGAAAAGGGAATGGAAACAGGCCTTTCCTGTGTTTTCTGTCTGCTATTAGTGGAATTCATACTCTCAGGGCAGTCTGAAAGCATAGTGAATTCAGAGATTAATATTTTGAATAGCTCAAAAATAAGAAATAATATCTAAAGTTTAAATTCAAAACACAGCGGATTAAAAGTTCCACCCCAAATCCAAGAGTTTCATGATTCTGTTTTGAAAATAACTTCTAATAAGTAGAAAAATTATTCAGAGCTAAATCAAATATAACTTACCTAACCAAAGAAAATGATATAAACAAAAATGTAAACCTGAAAACCACCTCCTTTGGATAAGAAAAAAGTAAAACTTAGTTTCTATTTCTGAAATCTTGTTTCTTAGTGCTAGTTGGCAAAAAATGTCTACAGAGGAAATTAGTCAACGTTATAAATGCTGCTATAAAACAGCTGAAATAAGCAAATTACTATTCTAATCTCCTGGTTGGCACCAAATCCATGCTCTCTTATGCCTGTTACAACTTAAATCCACTTGATCAAACTCCTATATCTGCAGCAGCGGGTTTCAGCAGTAGATTTTTACAAGGTACACCATTCTCTATCTAGTTTTAAAAGTGTGACGTTGGTTAAATACAGGAAAAAAAATCCATCAAACTCTAGGTAAATCACAGCACTTTACTTTGAAGTAAGCAAGGTCTCCAAAACAAAGGGATGAATAATTTCAAAGCAAACAACTAATTCACAGAATTACATTTTTCCAGTCTCTGAATGCTTGCTCATTTGACATTTGCCAGTGCATTAGAGCCAGCATGAACACTAAAAGCATATCTGAAAACTTCAATCTGTCACCACTGGGATTATGCCACTGAAATGTGTGGATTTACCCCACCACATGTATTTACTTTACTCAAAGACACTGTCGCTATTAAGTACACCCCTTACATTTCTCTCAATTTTGTAGGAGAGAGAGAAACAAAAAGTCAACAGACTGATTTTCCAGTTGCCATTGAAGAAGAATCAAGAAGGAGGGTGGAGAGGGAGAATGGAATGCAGAAAATATACCTGTAGGACAGAACATAATTTTAGATTTTTTAGATTCTAAATACACACCCCAAACCATAACCAGCATATTTTTCTGGGGCTGTTCCTTCCTTTCACCATGCCCATCTCTGTCAAGAGATCTACTCCTGCGTCACTCACACAAGCTTATAACCTGGGAGGTAAAATAAGCCAAGCCCCTCTTCTATTTTCTGAATCTAGTCAATCACCAGGGCCAGTTGACAGCTCCTTGGAAATATCTTTATCATCCTCAAACTGTGCTTTGCAAAACACAGACACATGATAAATATTTGCTGAATTAAGTTCAATAGGTACATAAGTTCAGATACTCTACTTGAAAAATCATTATTAAAAGTGAACTATCTTTTGTTAGGCTCCTGATCTGAACGAACGAACTGTAAAAATGTTTATGCAACCATCTGAGAAAATTAAACACAAACTGAATAGTTTATATTAAGAAAACCAATCAACATGCTCTGGTGGAGTAGTGGCTACGTCAATCACCTCACCTCCGAAGAAGCACAGGCCACATACCTCTGGTTTCGAGTCCAAGTCCAGAAATCAATCAATGTGAACAACAAACAATTAAAATAAAAATCAGATAAATGCGTCTTCCTCCTCCTCTAAAAAGAGCAATATTTTTAAGTGTGAAAATGGCATTGTGGTTAATCATGCTTATACATTTTTTAAAGCCATCATTTAGATATATACACATAATTTATAAATATATATATACAAATACACATAGCTATTTATAATGAACTTACATGATATCTGAAATCTACTTCAAAACAATCCAAAGTGGAAATGGAGGAGTTGATGGTGATACAGAAAAAATAAGACAGACCACATGTTGATTATGAGTGAAACTTTGGAAATAGAAATTCATTATATCACTCCCTCCGTTTCTGCATATGCTCAATATTTTTCACAATAAAAATGGACTTTTTTCTTATGTAAGGCTAAAAGCAGACAGACTCTGAGTTCAAAAACAGGCAACATAGCAACTAGGGGGTCTTGTCCACATCATTTGATCATTCTGTGACTCAGTTTCCTCATCTTGCATTAGTAATAGTACTTGTCCTGAAGCTCTGCTGAGAAGAGTCAAAGAGTAAGGCTACGCGTAGTAACCTGGAATATCACAGACACTTAACGAATTTGCTACTACTCTTACTATTACTACCACTGCCACTACCACTATTACTCCTTTTTTTTTTTTTTTTCAGTATTTTACCTGTTGAACCATTAGTTCAGTGCTGAGAATCAAAGAGAACATAAAACAGTCTTTCTCTTTCGAAGGCCTTTTGTTTCAACTAGGGGATTCAGAACCATCAGGAAAAGGAGAAAGAGCATTTACCTAAACACATTCTAGGTCCTAAGCACAGAGCTCAGTCCCTTCTCATATACTGTCTCAACGACACCTCACCAAACCCAATGGGGTGGATTTAAAGCAGAGAAATGTGGAGTTGAGGGTACAGGCCAGAATCACAGGGAAGGAACTCCAGGCCTCTTCCTTCTTTCTCCCCGTCCCCAAGCTCCACTTTGTTTGTGTGAGGTCATGCAGGAGAAAGGGGACATGAAGGGCTTATAAGAAGGGATTTCTGGAGGTATGGGTGATAAAGAAAGCCCCATAGGGATCCCACAGGAGGTGGGCCAAGGTCAAAGCCAAGTTCAGCTACACCAGGCTTCCCCTTCCATGAGCCCACGGGACTTACGCCAGAGCATATGCTTTGACTCACCACCGCCAGCCACCCAGTTCCAGGTGCTCTCAGGGACATTCCAAGGCCCCGAGGAGCTGGGACCAAAAGGATGGCATCTTTTATTTCCCCAGTGGTGCCCAAAAATATCGGTGCATTGTGTAATGATTCATTGTGCATGAAATAAATGCTGTTTGCTCTTAAAATGTACCTTTCTCTCCTTGTTTTCCTCTGCTGTTTATCCCGCAAGTCAAATAAACCATTTCTGTGAATCAGTTTGTCAAAAAGAATTTCTACTTTTTTACAGTCACGCAACAATATTGGCGTGGTTGTTTATTTCAGAAGCTGCTGGAGTTTAGCAGGATGGCTGGCTGTTCCATTTCATTCTCTCTAGGATGCTTTTTCATGGCAGACATAACTGAAATTTATCTAAGGAAATTACCCCAGGCTCATAACCTAGGAAAACAAACTAGGCTTAAATGAAAGGAGAATATAGGCGAGAAATAATTTATATTAAAATATAGGGAACATTGGGAAGTGGTAAGAATATTTTATTAGCTTTATGACACAGAAAGATAAATTAATAAAAGCAAAGCTTAGTGTGAGAACATCCCTGTTGAAATTTTCCTCTTCTGGTCGGCCTGGATTCATTCATTCTATGACAATTTTAATCCCAAAATTATTTTCAAGTAGGTGGCAGCTTACGGGGTGAAGCTGAACACACAGCTATTACATAAAACTGTCAAGCTGCTTTAACACCTGATGCCTTCTCAGGTTTGCAGGAACACAGCAAAATGTATCTTGTTAAAACCACTTCTCCTTCAAAGTGTGGTAGTCGGTTTTACAAGATACATGGTTATACATGTCTGCATATCTGGGGAGAAGATCAAGACCCGAGGCTGCATCTGAAGGACAAGGCGGTACTGTTCATATACCTTTTTTAATGTACTGTGTACACCACTCTTTACAACAACTAAAATGTGCCTAAGAACAAAACCTTTGCCCCAGAGCATTCATAGTCTTGAGGCACAGAGGAAAGAGTCAAGGAAAACACCTGGAAAGCATAGAAGTCACTGGAATTGAAAGGCCTGCTCATCAGGCAGATTTTCAAACCTTCTGAAGCTGACAGACTTGGGAGCATCACGTAGCTTTAGGCACGGCTCTCTCTCTGGTGTGACAACGATGAATGCACACTTGGCTGTAACCTCTGTGGGCTAAATGACAACTCATCAGAACCACGATAATTAGGGAGAAAAGACCTGTGAGACTAAAGACTGTGATAGGCTGGAAAGAAGGAACGCCTTTCACGTGCCAGGTGCCTTTGACAATCCATTGAGCATAGAGTGGCCTTGATAATAGTTTTCAAAAGAAAACCCTTATTAGATGAATGTAATTCAAGTTACACTGAAAGAAACGCGGATTGAAAAAGCTTTGGAGACCACTTGAAGGTTCCAAGATGACCAATACAAGCTGGTCCCAAGAAGATATGTCTTGGAGAAGAACAACTCTGGACAGAAGGTCCTTGAGGGAGATCAGGGCTGTGGAGACAGAGGATCTGCACTGACCACTCTTCACCTGACACCAGACCAGACACTTATCTCTGAATTTCAGACTCTTGTAAAGATAAGAGAGAGAAGAGATAAGAAGACCCTCACTGCGTTTTTGTGAAGATTAAATAACCAGGAGGTGTGTGAGCAGGCTACTCCGAAGCAAACATACGGCAGACGTGCAGCAAATAATAGCTTGTTGCTTAAGCAATGATGAGTGTGCAAGTGTGAAAGTCTAGAAGGGCACAGCAATCTCCTCCAGGTTCACAAGGGTCTGACCACTCCCCCCAGGACAGTGGAGGAAAACCATTTCGCCACCAGCACACGGGCTGTGAAGACACCGTGGTGCAGAGTCTGAGGAACTTCCTCCCTGAGGCAAAGCCACGGGTCCTGGGCAGCCTGGGGGGTTAGTCTTGGCTCTGGGACACCTTGGCTGTGACATGCTAGACAAATCGCATCATCCGTCTATACTTCAGTTTCCTGTTGAGTGAAGAGTGGCAGGAGGGACACTGGGTCCTAAGGTTCTGTCAGGATCTAACAACCTAAACTCCATTTCTGTGGCCTTGACCCTCAGCCTACTCAGCAAGGGACCCCTGAGGCAAGAGTGGAGTCAAGTCTGACAGGTTCAGCAATGGGTGTGCAATGCCTGCTGAAGTTAAGGCTGCCTGAGAGAGAAGCCCCTCACCCTCAGTCTCCATCCTCTAGCCAGGGCCTGGGGTCCCTGAGAGGAGTGCCAGGGGCTAGAGGACTGCTGTCTTACCCTTGTGAAGAGGAGACACTACCAACCCTCATCCTCATGACCGACCTGCCTACCAGTCCCTCAGAGGCCCCAGGTCCAACACTGTGACATGAAAGCCAAGAACACAGAAATGCATGAAGCTGTGATCCCCCCTCCCCGCCCCGACCTTTAACACAAGAGTCGGGATCACCCTCGGTTCTCTTCCGAGTCTTGGGTGAAACTAGCCAGAGGGCAGCAGGAAGAGAATGACAGTTTTCTAAGTCCTTTGTCTGCTGTGCTCTGGCATGAATAACTTTCGGGTAATGATTTCATTTGTACTTCATAGAAAAGCTCTTCTACCTGCTAGCACAGGTTTCCACCTATTAAAACAGAGAGGAAAATGAAGCCATTATCGGCATTCTGTGAAGTGCCACACGGTTACACACGGGCACCCCGCCAAGGGAGGGTTCTAACCAAGCCTCTGTGCAATGCGCAAGCAAAATAAAGTTGTTACGTGATATTGGATCAGAATCAAGAAAGGAGGCCCGGGAAGTCAGCAGAACTGTGAACAGAAAAAACTCTTGGGCTTAAATTTTGTTCACGGTTACTTTAAACATCTCAAAACATGACAGGGACGAGTCACATTTTATTCTACCAAAGCCTTATGCTAGCCAATCATCCTACTGGAAACCAACAATGAGAATCTCGGTCCTTTGCAAGACACATCTAATAATAAACTGTTCTATGTAATAAATAGACACCAGAAAAGACAGACAAAAAACGAAGAAAGAATAAGTAGCTACATTTGGTTATTTTCACTTCATTTAACCCTGAAATAGAACAGTGACTTGTCCAAGCCCCAAAGCCTCAGAGCATGGATGGAAATCCCAATCCATCCAGAGTCCTTGACGCTGAACCTGGGTTTATTATCTGACAAAGGCTTATCTCCCCCCAGTTCCAGGAGCACCAGGGAGCACTGACCAGTGTTTCCCAAAGCCTTTTTGCTGAGGGCAGGAAAGGATGCTAAGATAAGGGACCACAAGCCACCTTGTACCAGATAAGACCCTGAAAATAGGGAGGAAAACAAAGTGAAATCCCAAGTACAAGCTGGTTATCAGCCTCAGGGACACAGAATATCATTTCAAGAATGAAATTAAAATAATCTGGAGCTGTCAGATTTTATTAACTGGGCAACTAGAACATACTCAAAGTCAGAGTAATAAGGAAACTCTGCAAAGTCATCTGCAAGCACTAAGACTGATTGGAATCGTACTTTAATTCTGATACGTATCATGCCAGAATCTGTGCTCTCTCAATGCTCCAAATCTTATCCGTATCGCCAGATTATTTTCTAGAACATTTGCTTCCCTATTTAAGAGCGTATAAACCCTGCCACTTTCCCTTCCAGGAGCAGTTTGCATGGAAAAACAGCAACCACAAAAATCCATTGCCCTAATGCTCACAAGTCAAATGGAGGAAGAATTTTATTTCCTTACGTGTGACTTCCAATGGCAGCATTTTTCACAGCCCCTGACTCCTTTTGGTAAACATAAAAATCACCTGTTCTGCCATTTTATTTGAAATTTAAGCAATAAATATATGTATAAAAAACACCTAAGTGATAATACTTTCAAAAAATATGTATAGTAACCATGAAATATAACTGTACATAAATATACCTTTTTTTCCATCATGTAATATTTTTAAAAGAATGCTGAGGACACCTACTCACAAAATTACAATGATAGTCACTTCATAATAAAGTATTCTGTTGTCTGTTTTCATAGTTAGATATTACGGGAAAAGCCAGCTGGCTAAAATATGTATGTATATATTCATATATATGAACACAATGTATATATGAAACAATACCTAGAAGAGCATACTTGCTTGTTTTAATGAAAAAAAAAAAAAAAAGTCACCACAGTTGTGTGTGAAGTATATCTGACCGCTGAATCAAATCACTTTTGCAAAACTTCTCTTAGAGTTCTTTTTTCAGGAACATTGGTAAGAAAAGTTCTCTCACAAGTTCCCAATGGAACTTTCCACCAGTGTCAAGAGAAGATTGTCTGAAGTCACTCAGCAGATTGGATGGGATGTAATTTCTAAAAAATCAGAGGAAGTCTTGAAAGTATCATCAAATTAAAAAAAATTAAGGGATGGCTTTAATTTTTAATTAGGTACAGTGTATGATATAATATTGGTCTTTGTTCCCTGAAGTATCCATTTCTGTGTATTCAGAGCGTCAGGGGGCTTTTTCGATCAAATATTCTGACTAGAAACTGTTTTTAAGTACAAAGAAATGAGTCTTTTCCCTGTATTTCCTAAAATAGGGTATTTGTATCTTTTTACTCACAAATCTGGCAGGAATATTTCCCTTCAGAACTCATCAAAGGATGGGCCCTGTAATCAGCATTCAAACGCTTACAAAGCCAGGGACATCAACTGTTAGTGAACTCTTTGGGTGCAATTAGGCTAGTAGGACAGGGCTGAGGTCTTCTCCTAGATGAATGAAATGTTTTGGAAGTCAGTTAAGCTTTCTAATTCAGCCCCAAAATAGCTGGAGGATGTTGTTTTTTTCCTTCTGATTCAGTTCACTGGCTTCTAAGAATGTTAACACCATTTCGAACCTTTTGTAGTGGTCTTGTACCCTTAGAAAAGAGTATACACTGTCCTTTTCCTTTCTCTCTGGACTTCAAGTCTATAAATCGCCCAAATCAGGTAAAATACAATGATCGCAGCAAACATGAGAAGTGATGTTTCATCTCTGGCTACAGCGAAAACTGAACAGTTTCAACAGTCATTCTCAGCCAATTCTTGCCTGTAGAATTTGGAATCTGGAATTCCTTCTCTACTTCCTGCCAAAGAAGTTTTGACAGAGGTAAAACTTCCAGTTTTCACGAGACTATCTTTAACCAGGACATTTTTTTTTTCTTTGCAATTAAGGGATTATGTAACGCAAACATTTCACAACTTTTGTGGAACTTGTGTTAATATATCCAGTTCCACGTGTAAAAGAAAAGTGAAGGCATCGTCACTCAGCTTTCTGAAACAGACACAACATGCATCTTGGTCTTCAGAAGACACATTCATGAATCTATATATGATACACATTTCGTGCAATTATCTTCTGAATTCGCCCAGGGATTCTGAGGATTGTTGGCCAGGTCTGCAAAGTAACGATGTTGTTATTGGACACTGAACCTAAGGCTACTCCTGGCCCCATGTCATATAAGCAAACTTTGCGATCATTTCATATTATCCTAATATATACAAAAGTGAAAACTTTTAAACAATTTTTTAGGCTAGATGAAACTTGTAAATTTTTATATCCTCCTTTGCCCTCCTTAAAGAAAAAAAAAACAGAAATTTTTCAGCATCGTTTTTATTTACTTAAAATTCCACACCTTTGCTCCTGCCCCAGGGTGACCCAGCAAGGCAACCTGCAGTTAGAGGCCTGATTTACCAGGGTCACGGGGTTGAATGTTAACAATAAAGTCCATTATTTCCTGTCATTGTTACCTCATTTCACACATCCTCTCGGCTATGAGAAAGAGAATTTGTTTCCCCTGCCTAGACAAGGGAAAAAATTCTGTGATCAGTTTTCTCTCCTGGGTGTCCAGGAGTTGGATACACCAGTTTTTCTGTGTCTTTTCTTAATTCATCCCATTTATATATTTTACTTTTAACTGAAATTTAACTAACACAGCTAACATATTTTTTAAATGACAGTGCAAGTCTTATTTTTGCAAGATTGTGGTGTTCAAATAAATGCTGTTCACTGCAATCATCATTAGACCAGCACATTTGGTTAATCACATTATGCCTCTTCGCCATATAATTTCTTTTTCCCCACGTCTGCCTCCTCGGAACAGACTACTTAAAAGCAGCAGCACAGATCTCCCCCAGACAAGGAAAACTCTTTAAATAAAATATTGTATTCAACTTTCTTTTTGTTAAATTTTTATATTCACAATAACAACATTCCTCACTAAAGAAAATCTAGAAAACGGAGAGAAAAAATAAACTCACCCTTAGTCCAGTTACCAAAACTCAACCACTATCGATCTTCATAATAGTAATGGTTCATGTGTTTTTTAATATAACAATGCAATCTGCAGAGGGTCCTAAATGTTGGTCACAAAGTGACCATTGAACCTGACTCATGTGTTACAAATCTAGCCAGTGATTCAGAATCAGGAGCTCGGGGGTAAATCATATAGTATTTATTCATTCACTGAGTTTCCCAGACAATTCCAATGCACAGGCAATTCTATGAATCACCAATTCTGAGCATGAACACTGGATCCCGAAGACTTGGGTCCAGACTCAAGTTCCTTCATTTAGCATAATGGAGCAAGGTTATTCAACCTCTCTAAGCTCAATTTACTCCTCCACAAAATGGGTACAACAAGAACCACTGATAAAAATTAGGCACACCCTGGTGGCCTAGTGGATAAGTTCACCACCTCCGAATGGTGCAGTCCACATTCATTCCAAGGACTAGGGTTCGCCATCTGGGGCCGGGGAAGCAATCAAGATGAACAAATAAAATAAATAAGGTGTTGCTGCCTCCTCTTTCTTCCTGCCTGCCTGCCTGCCTGCCTGCTCATCTTCATTCCTGCATGTACCTTCCCTTAAAAAAAAAATTTAAAAAGGAACAGATGAAACAAAACAAACCCTTGGACATTTGCAACAAAACTGAGGTTACCAACAGAGAATGGGATTGGTGGGAAGGGCAGAGGCGAGTCAATGGTGGGCAGAGGGCAAATGGTGGCGAGTTCCACTGGACAATGGTGAAGAACACTTGATGACTTGGTGGAGGGCAGGGTGTGTTGAATTCTATTTTATTTTCAATTATATTTTTAGAGGAAAAAAAATAAAAGCACATACACTGCTGTATCTCAAAAAATAAAAATAAAATAAACTAAGTGAGAAAACATATTTGGCATAGTCTCCAGAACATAGCAGTCATCACCACGTAACAACTTTACTATCAGTGAGGGAAAGACAGGGCTCCTCATATATAGCCTAGGCATGTAGTAGGTTATGTCACCTAGGTTTGAGTCAGTACACTACATGACTTTCAAACAATGCAATCACCTAATGCATTTCTCAGAATGTATCTCCCTCACTAAGTGACAAATGAAGCATGACTACAGTTACTCATTACTTACTTTTTTTCCCCCATTTTCCCCTATGTACCTGGTGTGAATTTTTATTCTTGTTCACTAAGAAATATTAAAATACTTTCAATTAACCATATATAATCACAAACATTTCTGTTACTTCATAAACTTCACAGACATTTATCTGGCTGTATAGTATTCCATCCAACATATTTAGTTATAATTTACCTAATTATGTTCTATTCGTGGTATTTCAGTTACTTGCAGTTTTTTTTTTTCTTTAAAATTACGTAACAACCAGCTTCCTATCCATCTCTCTCAATATCTTGGTTTACTATCACAAATACAGTCCTAAAGGAAGAATTACTAAATCAAACTATCAGAACATGTAGACGGCGTTTTATACATATTCCCAACAAAATTTCTTTGAACAGTATTTCTTAATTTGCAAAATCACTGGCAATTCCTTAAAGCATCAAATTTACTTCACCTGTTCCATCACTGTTTACCCCAATGTTAAAATGAATAGAATGGTAAACTGAGACATATTAAAATTTTAAAGGTTATTTGAGAAAACAATTCCGATTGCTAGGCCCCAATCTGAAAGGTTATTGGGGGTCTCCCTGGCAGGAAGCTAGAGAAGAGGTATTTCTAGAGAAGAGACAAAAGCAAAGACATTATTTAATTGGCTCTAACTTAAGAATTTGCCTGATCGGGAAAATTTTAGTTATTCAGCTATTATGGCAGTTCCACTTCAGCTTCTGGAGAAAAATGTCGTTGACTCTGCCTTCATTTTGTTTATATAAACTACCAAAGGCACTACATCTATCCCAGTCTCATGGCCTCTTTAACTATTTTCACAAACAATAGTTTAGAAATTACCACTAGCAGTCAGATACCATTAACTCTACTTACAAATCTGCATTCCATAGAGAATTGGAATGTGACGTATAAACTGAAGTTTATAGTCCACACCCTCAAAGAAATTACAATCTAATGGGCAAGACACATTTAAAGTCAAACACTAATCTAAGCAAGTAGAATCATAATGCCACTTACTTTAAAATAAGTGATCATACAAATGATAACCATTTTCAACTTTTGAAACTGGAGAAGGCAGTATCCTAATTGAAAGGCCTGGACAATCCTTCTGGCCTGAAGGCAAAGTCAGCATAATTTGACCTACCAACTGGGAAAATTAAGCATGTTAGCAATATTACAAAGGACTGCATTCATTCATTCAAATCCACATGCTTAAGTCATCAGAACTTTTGAATACACAGGGTCAGAGCTTAGAGAAAATGACTGACATTCTCACACAGACACTTGTACATACTCCCCTCAAAAAAGTAAAAGCATTTTTTGAATAGATCATCCTCTTGACCCTCAGATTAGCTGGTACAGATTTACATACAAACAGAGAAGTCAATCTTCAAAATTGTCATTTGAATTATGGGAACTCACCAATTCACATCAAACTGCTCTTTAGAAATAACTTCAGTTTACATCCTATTAGCATGTAACTGATCCTTCCACCTTCTACTAATACATTTCCAGAAACAGTAATAGGAAAGAAGGGGGAAAATCATTTTAAAAATTGTAATACTTCAGCACAGCACTTTTTTATAGCTCTAAAGTCATTTAAGTAAGTGAGGTACATTAAAAGTTATGTACAATGTGACTTTATCAACTCATCATCAGTGTGAGTACATACAAATTTAAAGCATATTAATTTATAGCTTAATCAAATTACATGTAAATCTGCTTTTGTATTTCACTATAAATGAAGTTCAAAACATAGCTAAGTACTACTATTTAAGGAATCCAGGCTTTCTTACTTTGACTGCTTCATAAGAAGTAAGCAGGTATTTGGGGGAAAAAATTGACATTTTAAGAAAACAAAGACATCTGGGGATTTTCTAAGCCTTGTTGTCTCAGTAGTGTCAAAGAGATATATGAAGTGTTTTAGAAAGAAATCAAATTTTTCCCAACGGAAAACTCTGCTAACTAGGCACCAAGCTGAATTAAGGCCATCAGCAATTTCCATCTGATTTTGTCTTCACACACTTCTTGAAAATAAAGATGTGCCCCTGTAACAAAAAGTCTCTATTTTCTTTTTTCTCTTTATTCTGTGATTGGGCCTAAGTAGTTTCAAACACATTGACGCCTTACATAAAAAGAAAGACAGAAGGTGTGAAACAAAGGGACAATCACAGTGAAACTCACCCAGAGAAACAGCGTGACACCCTACACTGCAGGCCTGGACCACATAGCTGGTGCTGTAACTTCTGAAAATCTTTCTCCAATTGCCTGGGAAGACGGCTTGCTTTGTGAGTCAGTTTAACTCAGTCACAATGCCAACGCCCCCTCACCTTTCTGCATTTGAGTCCTGGATCTAAGACACTTAAACAGTAAAAACTAAGAACAACAACAAAAAATCCAGTTTGCCAATGACATTGATGTAGCCTCTCGTTCGCATAAATAGGTACAACAGCCCACGTGCCCCGCATCATCCCTCCCTGCCCTCTGAGGTCTGGTCAAGCAGAAGCATCCTCAGCAACTTCTAGTCCAAATAAACACTATCCAAAAGGACTTTCTAGGTCAGAAAGGAAAGGTTTCACCAACTCATGCCTGTTTTGGCTCCTCCTGACAATTTTGAGACAGGAGCAGTGATTCTCCCTCCCCTTCATTTCCTTACAGTCGATGGTAGAGAGGCGATGGTTTACTTAGTGTGGGATAACCAGGTTTGCAAATCACTGCTCTGGTGACAAAGTCAAACAGAAATGACCAAAGATGGACCTTCGTCAAACAGGAAGTGGTCAGGTGGGCTGCACAACTTCGGTTCCATGGACATGATTTTGAAAACTGCCAATATGGTCTTCCCTATAAAAATCTGTTACTTGGTGGAGAACAAAAGATACTTACAATTCAATTTTGTAAAGTATTTCAGAGGAAACAAGTAATCAAAATGTTACCAAAAGTAGCCAATGCAAAGGAAATAAATACCTTAAAAGAAAAACTATGCCAGTCCTGTTGAATGGACTCATTCTGCTTTGCCATCTAAAAAGTCAAATATAAAAGCAAGGAACAAATCTCCAAATTTCCCCGAAAATGTTTACTCCAAATAAACCCAAATCTGCACTATGAGGCATTCCGCACCTGCATTACACAAAATTGAGCCGTGTCTTGCTGACGATGTGGACAGAAGATGCAAATTCAACACTACCTCTAGAATTCCAAGCCATCTACCATCCCAGCCTCTTAATGTCACCTTTGCATACAGAATTGCTTTTCTAAAATCCTGAATTCCAGATTGGAAAATAAGTCTTTTTTTTTTTTTTTTCAGCATTTCTCAATTTCGTTTTTGAATGCTCAGTTATGTCTCTCAAGAGCCATCCTCCCTTCTTCTCTTCTCCGTGAGGCAAAACCCCGATCTCTTCCTATGACACGGTCTATGGGTGGCACATTTTCCAAATTACTCATCTATCTTTTGTGTAAATCCATGTGCATACATAAGAACAACTACATTCTTAAATGTGGGAACAGAGCGACATGTTCTGCTTTACTAGTACGTGTAAAATGCAAGTGCAGACAACGAAAATCAAAGTCAGGGGAGTGCCTGAAGGTGCTGGAGACCTCGCGCTACTGCCCCGGTCTCCAGAAGCTTCCATTTCAGCAGGCTCCTGGGCATCCAGGGAGGGTGCACATGGAGGGGAGCGGAGGGGACAGGCAGTCATGCAGTCTCAGGCCTCCAGCAGCACAGCCCAGATGGGCTGTCCACCACGTCTTCAGGACACAGAAGGGCAGGACGAGCCCAGACTGAGGGTGTCTGCGCACAGAAGAGACTGCATCCTCACCTCCACTTCAGTCCCTTCTAGCTGCCTTCCTTCGCCCTTGCAGCACTAAGCCCCACCGTGCTTTCACACCCCCCATTCACGTGCCTCCTCGTTCCCTGGGCTAGATGGCAAAGTCCTTGAAGGATCAGGCTCGGTTTGGCTGCAGCTGTGACGCCCAGCTGCAGGGCTCAGCACAGTGGAAGGCCTCAGAGGTTCTGCAGGATGCATAAATGAATGAAAGAATGAATGACACTCAAAGCTTCGTGCTCAGAACACCAACTCTGACAGAAGTCCTATTTAAAGACTTGTTCTGTTTTGGTTTTATGCTGGCATGTCCCCTCTGGTTCACAGTCTCGCAAAGAACGCTATGGGTTGGAGTTACACAAGAAATGCCAAAGTCCTACTAGGGGGCTCGACCAGTCACCTTTTAGCAGGTAAAGTCTTAAAATCTTCTGCAACAGAAGCATCTGGCTCACTGGGATAAAGCATGCAGAAGCCTGTGGTCACTGGGTTTTTATTAACCAGCACCCCCCACCCCTGCTCTCGCCCCCACCCTTGTGATTCATGGCCCACTAACATCTAAGAATAACTAGCAGGCAAGAAGGGAGGGTAAAAGGAAACTGGCCCTAACACAGAAGCAAGAAGCACTGTAACCCTCTGCTTGTCTCTCTCGCCTCAAAAGAAAGGAGGGCCACCTGGTGGAGTAGGGGTTAGGTCACTGCCTCCAAAGCAGCACAGGCCACAGGCCCCTGGGTTCAGCATCCAATGGAAGCAACCAGTGTGAACGACTACATAAAAATCATATAAAGATGCTTCTTCCTCCTCTCTTTTTCTGCCTTTCTGTCTGCACCTTTCCAGAAAGAAGGAAAGGAAAGGAGAGCGAGAAGACAGAAAAAGAGAGAAGATATGCGTGGGAAACAGGAAAAGCGCTATCATGTCTGTTCATCCTGAGGAGCAAGACACCGACAGTGAGCATCTCATCTGTCAAGTGACCCCATGTATGCCGTCTTGTGCATGCCAGGTGAAACAGCCCGTAACGCTTACTTGCCAGGGTGCACGGCAACTGCTACAACCAAAATGAAAACCCACGCAGCATCAAGTGTTACCAACGCTTATGCAAGGTGCTGCTCCCACCCCCGCGTCCTGGAACCTGCTGCATGGAAGCCTCTGGAGCCTGGATCAGGAGCGCGGGGTCTGCAGCACATTGAGACGTTTACCAGGCTTTGGTTTAATTTTCTGCATCTGCATTTTACACTTACTAGCACAGCAGATCATGTCACTCCGTTGAGATGTTACTTAAATGTACTCGTTCTTATTTACGTATGTTTACTTACACAAAAGTTATTATTATCAATGTTTATGAAAGGTATCATATCTACTCATTCAGCTCTACGTGGTGAGTTCCCAGCTCCACCATTTACTAACTGAGGGAGCTTAGGCAGATTATCGAATCTCTCTGGTCTCAGTTTTCTCATCTGTATAATGGGAACAATGGAATCCCATTATCTTGAGGTTCATGTAAGAAAGACAAGAATAGTACAGCATCTAGTAAGTGCTCAGTTTTCTTCTCTGTTACTTTTATAGTAAGTTCAGTAAGTATAGTAAGTTACATTTTGATTTTGTAAGTAAAATCTATAACCTAACTATCTAGGCATAGGAGACTGTTGGAGTACCCACAATGAGTATTTAGGTAAATTAAGCAGGTTACAGATTATATATTACAAGCACAGAAGAACACATACTTGTTTACATGTGCACTCATTAAATAGTTTCCATGTGCGTGGCATGTGCCAGGCACTGAGATGAATAAAACCAGCTCTTGCTTCCTAAACTTAGAAACATCTGAATTATACACACCTGTCAATAAAGGCTTCCTCTAAAGAATAGAATAAAAAATACTGGTGCACCTTGGTGGCCTAATGGATAAGGCCACTGAATTTAGTCCAGATACATCCCAAGGACCCAGGTTCAAAACCTAGAGCTGTGGGGAGCAATAGAGATGAACAACTAAATAAAATAAATAAATGTTTCTTCTTCCCCTTCTCTCTTCCTGACTACCTGCCAACTTGTCTTTATTCTTGCCTGCACCTTTCCTTTAAAAATTAAAAAAAAAAAAAATTAGAAATACTGGGCATGAAAGACTAGAAATTTATTTAAGTACTTCTCTTTTTAAAATATTTTAAATGAGCATACACTACTTTTACAATTAAAAATTTTAATAACTTAATCCATTTTTAACGTTCTCCAATAATATAAAAAGCAACAGAGGGAGACTAGAGGAAAAATTCAAAGATAATCTACAAATCAATACAAAATTATCAACTTAGTTAATGGACATTAGGAAGATTATGCCTAATTATAAAGCACTATAAGACTTCTGAATTTACAAACTGAGTCTTGGAAAAAATAGAAAAATGGATGGGAAAGAATAGAAACAAGACAAATTTGCCATTTTGCATAAGTAATCAAATATGCTATAGTTATAAGTAGACAAAGTAAAAGTAAATTATATATAAATATGATTAAAAGCAATAAGAAAATTCTAAACCAGTGTAATTCAAAGTATGGTCTACAGCCAGACATTAATCAACAAACTGTTATTGATTCACAATGAAACACATAGAAATAGAGAGTGAGCATTTAGAAAGTTTTATAGAAACCTGATAGACATTTAAGTCTGTTGAATCTAATAAAAAATATAAGTTTCTATTTGTGTTTCATTTTTAATAATTTTATTGTATTTTATGAAATCATTAGTCCTAGATGGACAAGAAATATTTTTAAACTGATAATATAGCACAGATAATTTTAAAAGCAATTCTCTAAACCACAGGCAGGGATAAAAAGGTAAACAGTCTAATAAAAGGTAAGGGAAAAAGGGAAGTGAAGGAAACACTAATAAAGAGAATAGCTAAAGCAAAAGTTTCAAACAGGAGGAAACCTATCAGCTACTGCGCTATATTTAATGGTTCATCATCCATAAAGGGACAAATTATCTTGAGACTAAGTTAAATTTCAAAATCTACCTATATCCTGCTTATAAAATGCACACACACAAAAAGGATAAAACGGATTTTTTTCAAGGGACGGTGATATGTCAAGCAAAAATTTTGGGAAAAGATTTCATGATAAAAGGATCAGAGGGGACTTTGTGTTAAATTCATATTCATATGTAATATAAATGTACATACATTTATAATATATTTAGTACATGCATAAATACACAATTACATTTATATATATTTGTATAAAGGTAAAATCAACAATAAAGTTAAATGTTTAATATCAAAATACATTAATTTAAAACTGTAAGTAACTGAAATGAAAGAAATCAATAATTTTGGGGAGATGACTTTAGCATGCTTATCAGGTGCTTTCACAAATACAGCATATCAAAACATGAGAATGAAGAATTAAATAATATAACATAAATTTAGTAACAAAATTTAGTATATACACATTCTATAAAAACTTCCTTTTCTTCACGTTTCTATGAAGCATATAAGCTTGATCTCTATGCGACAATAGTAAAAAGGTCGAAATACATATTACAGAGTGGTCACTCTGATTGCTATAAAATAGCAAGAAAAATCAATGAAATTTAAAACTCACAATTTCTAGGAGGAAAAAGGGAGAAAGAAACTTCTCCAAGATAGTTACTGGTTCAAAGAAATCAAAACACTAATTATAGATTACTTGCATGATCACATGAGAACATTATATATCAAAATTTAAAGGATACAGCCAAAGCTGTACTCAAAAGCAATTTCATAGTTTAAAGATTTTATATCTTAATAATCAGATATGAATCTATATTTTATATTTTTAATTAAAAAAGTTTCTGAGATTTTGCAAAAAGCAATGAAATATACTTTACTAGACCAAATTAATTTTTAGATTAGGAAAATTCAAGAGAAATCATTTTTTCAGACTTAAGACTTTCAGTGTAACTTTTTCAGAGTTAGACTTTTTAGTGTGCAGAAATAAAAAGAGTAAAGAAGCAACAACTTTAAATAAGATGAGTAAAATAGTGATAATTTGCTTCATCACAGAATAAGAAAATACAAATGCCATTTAAATTCTGGATTATCCAAAAAGTAAACGAAATTTAAAAAGAACAATGACACGGGGAAGAACACTGCGATGAATTTACCTTGTAACACAATATTCCATTTCATTATTAAAACAATTTTCTCCACACCCTTTACACTGCCCTTTTACTTTTCTAAAAAAGGAATACTTCCCAGTTGGTAACATTTTTCTAGTCATTAATTACTCTCTAAGAATCCTGTTTGGCATCCCTTGGAATATACTTCTGTCACTGCCAGTATCCTGCAGTCATATGCTGACCCTGCATTTTAAAAGTCTTCACAGCAAGAGCTGAGCTTGCAAGAAGAGAGTTCTAAGTGGCACTTCCTACCTGTCTTAAAATATTGAGACCATCGTATTGTCTTTATACTCTGCTTCATTTATTTTGTGACATGTAGTTGTGTGATTTAAGAACTTTTCTAAACCATAATACAAATGAGTCTACTGTGTTTAACATTCAGGGAAAAAAAAATACAGTACAAGAGAAAAAAGTTATTAGCGATAGTGAACTCAGCCAAAGCCTTTGTCTAGCAGGAAACAACAAGCAGTTTTAAAAGGGTTAATGGCTCAGACTCTGGAGTCAGACTGCTGAGTTGAAATTTGAGCTCTCTTAGCCAGCAAGGTTATTCTCTGAACCTCAGTGTGTTCTATAAAATTAAAATAACGTTAGCATCATGCCTGTAAGGATTAAATGAGACAAGGCATTTAAGAGCTGAGGAGGGGAAAGTGCTTAGAATAATTCCCTACCACAACAAATGTCAATAATATTTCATTTTTCTCCCATCCAACCCCCCCCCCAACTCTGAAGCATCAGTAAACATTTAATAAAATCAAGGAGTACCTGGCATAAAGATTACTTCTAGAACATTCCTTGGAGGCAATGTTAAAGATAGGGGAAGAAGGAGAAGGAAGGTGCTAGAGTAACCACCATCATCTGGGAACATTGAGAGACATTTTTCTACATTAGTGCTTCACAGTCCACTAATTTAAAGCCTCTTTAAAACACACACACACACACACACACACACACACACACACACACAATTAATAACCTGACTCTGATGAAAAAAGAAGTGATTAAACTAGACAAATTATTCTGGTCACATAGTTCCCCAGAACCAAAAAGTGATCATTCAGGCCTCTGTAATTCTTTAACTCCAAAGTCAACAGGCCTTTCAAGACTTCCCAAGTTGTTCTAGACCAAAATGGAAATGAACCCAGGTGGACATGGAGAGCTATCAGAACTAGAGGCAAGAGGCTGTCTTGAAGGAGGTTTGAGGATGTAAGCAAATATTGGCAACATAATGAGATGGTAACATAAACAAGACTATAATCGGTAAGGTCAGGATTTGGCATTTCTTTCCTGATGGACAGCAGTGTTCGCTGAGCTGTATTTTACTTCCTCAGGAGGAATCCAGGTGTGTCTGCTTCACTGGCCACCACAGAGATTTTTTAAAGACCAAGAAGAATTGTCCAGACTGGAAGGTTCTTTTCACACAGTAGAGGAATAAACTCCACATTAGACCCCTTGATCCTCCCCTTCACCTTATTGAGACTGAACAAGAGAGTGAAGAGCTCAGCCTTGACCCTGAACCCTGTTAGACAGACAGAGAAAACTTGAAAGAAAAGGAATAAATTCACAACTTGAAATCATCCTACAACTCACATAAACCAGGCGGGCTCCAACGCTTCCCCATGATCCTGTGCTCCTAACAGATCCTCTTCCTCTAGCTTCTCCTTGCCATTTGTCACCATGGTGCCCACATGAGCAGGTACTCTCCCCCACACCCGAACCTGTCCCCCTCACACACCTGTTTTACATGAGACTCATCCCACCTCACCCAGGCTCAGCTGCTCCCCACTCAATCCACCCACAAGGGTAAAGCAGCTAAAGAAACTGAGGCTGCCCCCTTGAGAGAGTGTCACTTACAGCTGACTTCAAAGAGGGAAGGAAAAGGGAAACAGCTGAAAGGCAGCTGCAAACTCTGGAGCAGGTGTGCTGGCAGCTTGGCTGACAGGTGACCTAGAAGACATGCAGGACAGTCCCAATACTCTAAAGAGGCAATAGTTAAAAGTTTGGGGATAGCCATACAAAAATAAAATGCTACCTAGGTAGCCATGTCAGAGGTGGTATCCCCTTCTAAAGAGCATGTTCTCCTCTCGTTTCCAGCAGAGAAGTGTCTGAAAACAATCTTGGACTCATGAAGGTCACTTCCTAGACGAGGGGGAGGGGAGGACAGCCTGGAATCTCTGAAGACAACTTTTTTGTAGAAGAGCAGACAATCAGGTTCTATTGTCCTGGAAATGGATAAATAAGGAGCTGTAGATTCCAGAAAATTCTCAGGGATTAGGAGAATGTAATTTAAAAGTTGAAAGGCAGAGATGTAATTATAAGCTTTGTTGTACAGCTTTGAAAGGAAAAATTGCCCAAACCCTGGAGGGAAAGTAGGGAGGAGGAGAAAGGTGTCTGAATGGCATTGAGGAGAGCGGCAGAAGGAAATGCTAAGAGATGGTTAAGTCCCCCAGGATGGCTGCACTGCCATCCTTTAAGACAGCATCGTTTCCAATCCCTCTGGGTCCTTATGAAGACAGAGGCTCAGGTGGTAAAGAGGATGGAATCCCACCAGAATGGCTTCCACTCCTTAAAGACATGAGTCAGCCTTTACAGTCTTGCAGGGACCCTAGATTCATGGGAAGATTACTTTGAACTTCCTGCTAGTCAACCAACCACCATCCATAACCTGGATAGATCTTAAGAGATTTTATATGCTCTTCACTTCTTTCGTATTTGGGAGAAATGGAGGTGACATTCTAGTCAAAAATGGGCCATTTTACATCAACATGATGGGCTCTTATTTTAGAAAAGTATATTATAGGACCTACACAAGAAACTGAGAAAATACAGGAATTTCATTGTGCTTATTTGAGTCTTTTGTTGGGTCTTAATAAAACTGACAGCACAGAGGTATGCTTTCATATTATAAATGTCATAAGAACATCTTGGGACTTGAGATCTCCGCCACATGGTGTCCACCACAGCCTGTGGTCTTCTCATTAGTTGAGTCTGCCCTCCTACCAGGGTCGCCCTCTCTTCACTGCCAAAGACTCACATTAACTCTCATTCCCTCTTTAAGTCACTTATCAAATTCTTCAAGAGATGCCTTTAGCTCTGGCCCTTGACAGTGTCTAAATTTACTGTTATCTGTAAGAGAAAGTTGACTGATGTCAAAAGATCAAGAGCTGCACTACCATCCTCGAAAGTTGGTGTGATTTAAGTTTATTGAAAGTTCTTAGCACAGGGCTTTCTTAAAAATAATTTTTAGATAGATGATAGATATGTAAAGTTTATCTTTAAGAAACATATTTATATGTATATACAATACATATGATACACATAATACATTACGCATTAGTAGATAATATTCACAGCTTACACTTTATCGACACATCTATTTAGCCTAATCATTAAGATAAACTATAAAAAGATAGTTTCCCCAAATTAAGAAGTTTGCAGTTATGCTATGTCAACAGCTTTATACAGAATGGAAGGATTTAAAACTTGCTTTGCAAATACATAAACGGAGTAGAATAATGAGACAAGAACAATCTCTGAAGATAAGTATCAATGACAAGGTCTATCCCAGACACTGAAAATTCTGTTTTTAAAGTGAACAGCCCATCACTGTGAGAGATTGTTTCAACAGACTGAAAAGTGTTTGCAGCAAGAAAATGATTTCAAACAAGTAGTTTGTATATAACAAACATCTCTTATTTTTTTATTCCCCAAAATATGGGAGGGACCCCAGGAATGGATAACACCTGAGTGTTTTCACCTCAACATAGGAGACACTGATGCAATTTAAAGCCCTTTTAAAAGAACTTGGTGATAGTAAGTAAATTTACCTCTTAATGTGATTTCTTTTCCAAAATCAAAGTAAACTCTCAAGGAAACCAACATGTACTCCAGATCAGAACTGAGTCACAAGAGGTAAAATATAAAATTCTTTACCAAGCCTCTCCTTATTGCAGCCAGGCCTTGAATCTCAGTTCATCCTAAATGTTTTTCTCACAAAGAAACTTGACTGACAATATCATTGAGTTGGAATAACCTCATTCATAAAACTATTCTACTGTTTTTTGAAAAGGGGGAAGAGTGAAGACCCACTGGAGAAGACGGAGACACAAACTCATGCTCCCTGAGACCTGAAGTTAGGTTACAGGACTTAGAACAGGATTATGAGCCCAAGAGGAAGGAACATCTGGGCTCCACCCGCAAGACTATGGGTTCGTGGATGGGGCTGGATAGCCCCTCAGAACCACTCAGGCTAAAATAGTATTTTCCTTAGGGTAATATCCCTTGACCATGGACATGTACCAGAAGAGAGAAAGTGCTCAAAATGAGCTCTCAAAATCTCTCCCCAAGACTGTTCTGTTTCTGCAGACTTCTATCTAGCACACCTGTTCACAATCCCCACCCAACCCCACTCACCACCCTCACTGGCCCCAGAGTTCTAATCAGAACACAGGTCAAATCTGTCACTCTTCTCCCTACTTAAAAGCCACCAGCGGCTTCAAAATCTTCACCTCTGGCCCTAGCCTCCCTTTCCGTTATCCTAGCACATCACTCTCCTCTTCCCCACTCTTAAATCAGCCAGTTCCCAAACACGGTGTGGACGCCCCAATACCATGGCTTTGCTCGTTCTCTCGGCTGGGTAGAAAAGCCCTCGCACCCCTCAAAGTCCATCTCAAGCTTCATCTCTGGGAAACCTCCCCTACCTCCCTCTACCTCACAAGGCAGATGGAACTGCTCCTCGCTCACTGCCCTCAAAGCACTTAGCACGCTCTTTCTGCGTCAGAATCTCACAGAAGACGGTAAACCTCCGTGGTCTTTAATCTCAGGAGCGACACAGACGCAGGGCATTGTAGGCCCCCACTACACATGTGTACAGTTGAATTTGATGTTGTTTATTCAACAAACAACGGTGCGATTTAAATATATTACTAGTTTACTACACATACACACACATATACACATATATACACATATGCACGTGCACACATATGTATATGCACACACATAAATGCACATGCATACACATAAACATACATAAACACCCTTTGAGGGTCCTAGAAATCAAAAGTCTGAATTATTTCTCTATAGATTCAAATGAAGCTATTTCTCAGAATGGATTTGAATATTCTAATGTGTTATTTCTCGCTGTGGACTTGACTGTTCCCAATCAGAACCTCCTTTCCTTTGAGTCGCTTAATTCCCTGCATCCTGTTAAAGGTGGTAATCATCAACTCCAACCTCCACCTGAATTTTAGAGTCAGTTAGAAACACATACTTTTAGAATTACTGGTCGAAGAAACTTGGACTTGCTATCAATTTCAATAGTCTTGTTTCAAGTTACAGAACAAAACGTAAATTCCTTATCGGTCCTGCTGTGAGCACAGAGCTCACCTCAACTGTGACTGCGAAGCAGGACCTCTAGGCACCTGCGCAGATCTCTTTTCCATTCCTGTGCCCCCCACCCCCTGCCGAGTGTGGGCTGTGTCAGTGCGCACCCAGGAGAAAGATGGACAGAACAAAGGCACGCCCTTCCTTTCTTCACTGGGGGGATCTAATGGAACAATTTCATTACCACTCTCTGACAGTCTCTAAGATGCCAACAGAAAACAATCAAACTTTGAGAATAATTCTTTACCATAAGAATCATGAAATTAAACTGAAACTAAACATTCAAGTTCAGCAGGTAGGAATACAATCCCTTCTGCAATGCTCATCCATGTTGTCTGGATCTACAGCTGTTTCGCAAACATGAGACAATTAGCTAAAATCACAAGACAACACAAAAGTACTCAGATAACATAGGGAGTACAGTCTGAGGAATCAGTTAAAAGGCAGATTGCAAGAAATGTGTTACTAATAATTAAGTACCAAAGATAGCAACTGATTCCTGCCTTCATATTCATTAGGTTCAAGGATATTCCTATGATAATAACACCTATGGCATTGTCACACACTTTTTTCAGGGTAGAGTTACAGCTAGGCTCTCCCTGAATATTGCTTTTGTAAACGTCTTTTTGGAGCATATGAATTTGTCATCAAGCTCAGAATACAAGGCTGTGAGCCAATCAAAGCTCAATAAAAGATCTTGCAACAAAAAATTAGGAAGCCTGCAGGAGACACTGAGTTGCCCTTATTTTTATAGTAGACAAACTCTAACAAGTTGGCATTTTACCATCATGACTGAAGTCAAATCAAAGTACTGACTTTGCTTCCTAAGATGGTACTTCTTAAGGCACAGCTAGGACACCCACCAGCAGTCAGAGTGAGACGGCTTAGGCTATCTAGTCAGATCAGGGGAACAGCCAATCACACAGTAATGTGGAAACTTTAAAATGGCCCAAATATTTCTCTTTGGTTAATATGATAGATCACCAATTCCTATGAGTTTATACATTCTGAAATTAAAAAAAAAAAAAAGTAGGATATTGAAATAGTCACAAGTCAAATGATAAGGATGTAATGTTTGAAATTTCAAAATAGTAGGAGTAGGAGTGAACCTGGGTACAAATGAGATAAGATGGGCCATGTGCTGATAAATTTCAAAGTTGGACGATGGGTACAGCGGACTCAATACAATATATTTGGATCATACTGCTTTTGCATATGATGGAAAGTTCCCAAAATAAAAAGTGAAAAATGAATATGAAGTCAAGTGGAAAAAAAAAGCTATTCAAGTGCTGTAGAGTAATGTACACCCAATAAAGATGACGACATGCATTCTTTCTTACTAATATGTTGCAGTTCTATAATAGAAGAGCATTCAATCTCTCGAGCATTTAACTTGACCCCTTAACTAAGCAACTTAATTACCAGCACTTTATTGAGGTTTTTGCATAAGTAAAAAAAAAAAAAAGTAAGAAAGGAAAGGAAGGCATCTTTTGAAATTCAACACAGCTTGCAAAACACACAAAACCTAAGCTTTCTGTCTATTCAATTCAAGGGAAGCTTTGCAAAGGCTTCTGCTATTGCAAAAACAAACAAAACAACCAAAAAAATGCTATAAATTTCCGTACACATAGAGGAAGTCACTTTGACAGGTAAAAGCTAATCCTTGGATGGAAGGCAGCCTAGCAACTGTGGGTAAAGCAAAAGGCAGCTTTACATTTTGGCGTTTGAACTTTTGACCTCTTCCCAAAATGTCACGAAAGAATTTCTAAACCCTTGGACTAGAAAGAATGCTTTCTTTAAGTCGTTTCATAAAACATATTATGTGTGTGTGTCACTTAATTATATATATATAGCCACCAAGTCCAAAGTGCAAAACCAAAAAAGTATATTCTAGAAAAGATGCAAGCAAGATTTTTTTAATACTAAAATGCAATTAAAAAAATAAACAAAAAACCAGCAACTCGGGACAACACTAGACGTACGTCACGAAAATCACCTATTGGACTCCTTTCCCTGCTTACACGGATTCTTTCCTCTTTGTCAGGGATCAGTTTGTCCTGTCCTCTCCTTCAAACAAGCAAAACGACGGGAAGAAAGACGTTTAAAATGAAATCTTCAGCTCAGTCTGTACAGAAAAAGTCGAACCTTAAAACTCAGTCCACCAACAGCAGTCGGACGCATCCCCACCGAGGCAGCAGCAGCCGGATGGCGCCGAAGGGCAGGGTCGCCACCCTCCCAGGCGTCCGGTGGGGGAAAGGAGGACCCACACCTGATCAGGCCGGCGCCTCCCGCGGCGGAGCCCCGCACTACCTGCTGCTCCCGGAATCCCCTTCCCGACTTCTCGCTCGCTGGCTGGCACACACGCTCGGGGCCGGAGCTGGGCTGCAAGTGGGAGGCCAGCAGACCCCGGGCGGCCGCGGATCCCGCCGAGCGTCCCGCGTCGCCGCCGCGCCGCCTACCTGGCCAGCCCCAGGCACCGCCCCGCCGGGCGTGCCGCCTGGGAGGCTCCCGCGGGCGGCCGGGGAGGCGGGTGGGGACAGGTACAAATCCCCGTCTGGGGTGTCAGGAAGTTCCCCAATCCCGCGCTCCCAGAGCCCGCGGGCCCCTCCCCGGCACCCAGAGCGGAGACGGAGGGAGGATCGGAGGGTCCCGACGGCGGGGCCTGCGCGCTGATCGCAGCGGGCTCCGGGGTCGCGGGGTCCCGCGGCGCACTCACCGAGGCAGCGGATGTGGAAGCCGGAGGGCGGCCGCAGCGCCCGGCGCGTCCAGCCCTCGCGCAGCGCCTCCAGATGCTCCTCCTTGCCCTGGATCAGCAGGACCTGCTCGTCGATCCAACCCAGGAAGAAGGTCTCGGCCACCGCGGCCGTGACCTTCTTGTTCCAGAAGTGCTGCATGTTCTCGGCTTTGAAGTCTGCGAAAATCTCGTAGCCGATGTGGTGCCGGGCGAGCTGCCGGGGCTGGGCCGGGGTCGCAGGCTGGGTGGCCCCGGACCTTCCCCCCGCCTGCCCCTCGACCGGGCCCAGGACGATGGCCAGGGAGTGGGGCGCGATCTGCAGAAACTTCTCCATCTTCTAAGGCATCCGCCGACCGCCGCTCCGGGGAACAGCCACCGGAACGTTGCTGCACAAGAGGGGAGCGTTAGTGCCAGCCCTCCCCAGGCCCGGGCTTTCCGCGCTCGCCGCCTCAGCCCTGCGCCCGGACGACCCCGGACGCCCCGGACGCCCGGCGCAGCCCGGGAGCGCAGCCCAGAGCCGTCGCGGCGAGTCGCCGTCCCAGGAAAGGGAGGGCGCGCCGGGCGCGCTGGGCCCGAAGTCAGCGCGCGTTACCTGCAGCTCCGGGCCACCCTCCGGGCACCGCTCATTTTCCAGCGGCTGCACCCTCGCCTCCCCTGGCGCCCGGCACCGATTCCCAAGCAGTGAGTGTCGCTCCTCCCCACGCTCCACCCCGCCCCCACCTCCCACCGCCTGCTGGAACAAGTGGATTCGCTGACTGGTTGAGGTGCCCTTGGCTTTTTAAAAAAGTTAATCAACCACGAAAAATTGTCATCGGTCCCTCCTCCCAAACTCTTATGGAAGTCTATTTCCATCCTGTACTGCGGGTCTACCATAGGGGGAAAAAATAATTTCCAATGTTAGCTATACAACATTCATTTGGTGAAGGTGATTTGGAAATTTACCAGGAAAGATAATAATTATACTTTTATTTTTAAAGTTTCCTTAAGCTTATTTCTGGGCAATATTCTGCTTTACTGATTTTCCATGGAGAAAGACTAGTCATCTTGCAAGAGCTGCTGTTTGGAAGATCTATTAGAAATTATGCTACATTTGCCTGGAACAGTGTTTTCCAGTTTCAATGGCCACAGAATCACCTGGAGCATGTTAAAACACAGATATCTGGGTCTCACTCCCAGAGTTCCTGATTCGGTAGGTGGGCTGTGGAATTCAATGCTTTTTATTTCTAACAAATTCCCAGATGCTGCTGCAGGCATTGGGCAAAGCAGAAACATTGGACTAGAAAAAATGTCCCGTCTGGGTGGGTGAGGTGGGAGTGATGTCTGAGTGTTTGCTGATGGCATCTGAAATCTCGTTATAATGAAAAAATGAGGAACCAAATTTGAAGACCTGGTCTTCATCTCACTGAAGTGACCTTAAACGAGTCACTGAACTCCAGCTGACCTGTCTGCAAAATGGGAGTTGTCAAGTCTTGGTCAGCTCATGTCTCTGGCCTGAGGAAAAAAATCAAAGGAAACAGATATAAGTGGCGTTGGATATAGAATTTGCAGTCAGCATGAGAATGGGCGTCACGTTGGTCACAGAAACCCTGTTCAGAAAGCCGAAGACCGGATTGGGCATGAAGAAGGCAACTGGAGCTGTGGTGACGGTGACTGCATGTTGATCACTGCCATTTCCCCGGGGGCGCAAGGTGCACTGAGAGCTGGTATTCTCTTGCCCATCTTTTGGTGCTTCTAAGCCTCAATGTGGCACCACCATGACTGAAACAGCACCTCTTCACTCTCCCTGGATGCCTGGGCCTCAGGAAGAGAGCTGAGTAATGGAAGAAGGAAAGTGCTACACTTGTGACCTTTTTATTTTGAGGAGAGGGGGTGTTTGCAATTAGAAGAGTTTTTTGTTTTGACATGAATTTCAGACTTGGAGAAGTTGCAGGAGGAATACAAAGAATACTTAAATATTCTCACCCACATTCCCCAACTGACACCATCTTACTACACTTGCTTTAGTCATAGCTCTCTCCCTCCACTCACACATGCGCACACATGTGTAAGGGTACAGACTTCCCCTGCGCTCCCCACACAGTGTTCCTGTGAAACCTTTTAAGCCAAAATGGAATTAATCAGGGAAGAAATTTTCGTGCCACTAATTTATATGGAAAAATGTTTGAGCGTTCCTAGACCATAATGGTAACCTACTAAATCATACCAAGTAGCACATCAAACCTAAAATAACCCATATAAAAGCAGAATGATATGATACTTCCCCAGCCTATAGAACGTAGTGGTCAGGAAAGGAGTTTGTGGGCTCACTCTCGCTGCTCGGGGTGCACCTTGCCTCTCCAACTGCTGTTACAAAACCACTGCTGAACCCTCTGTTCGATTTTTGTCATTTGTTATAAAGCGAAAACCCTCTTTGGATTTATGTCCCATTATCAAAAACAGGTACTGACTTGATCTTTCATACAAACGAAGTGTCCTAACTTTCAAAAAAGCAGGGAATACCTGTTGACATAATATAGGTTTAGCGCTACATATTTCTCACCACAATGGAGTTTCTTTTACACTTTGTAGTCAATGGTAACTTTTTAAGAGGTACGTTGAGAATATGTAAATATCCTGTTAACCCTCAACTTTTCACCATTAGTTTTAGCAGTTACTGTTGATGTTGATTCTAATGGTTTCCAAACCAGTTATCTAGCTCCACCATACCTTCTACATTCATTCATTCATTTTATATCATAGGGAAGAGCTTTCCCTTGCTTGTTTGTTGTTGTAGTTTGTTTGTCTGTTTATATCAGTCTTTATCCTATAAATGATCGTCTTTAACGGTCAGTGTTTTGACGCGCATATTATCCCTATTTTGGCCAGTGGGAGCTTCTCCCCGCCGGTTCCCTGCATCTTCTTGAGATGACCCCACTGTTCTCTGAGCACTCCCTGACTTTCTGATACAATATGTTCCAGGTATACCTTGTACTTTCCCTGCTCCATTCATGGGATCTGCATCTTTCCGCAGAGCTCATTCTTTTCCATGGAAGGCATGTGTACTTATTAACACTGGGATGGCATCTGTGTTATGGGAAGAACGCTTGTGTAGACTTAATCATAATTTTTAGAGTTGAAACCATGACCAACTGGAGCATCACCAGGATGGTGATGTTCTCTAGGTCCCGATCCACTGGGGAACCGTAGATAGATTATTTACATTCTTTCTTCCTTACTTTGTTCATCCATAAAATGGGGAGAGTAATACCTACTACAAAGGACTGTTATTGCATACTATAAGTACCAAGTAAATGTTACTTATTGTTATTATCAAGAGGAATTGCTGCCCATGGAAGACAATGATCCTTGGAGTTAGATGTGACAATTGTGTAGGATTGAGTTCTAAGTCATATTTTGGGAAAAGAGGCCTTTATTTGCAGGTGCAAGGGGAAGGAAAGCTTGAGTCCTAGTCTTGACTAAAACATAGCCTTTAAACCTTTGAGATCTTACTTAGTGAGAAACAGCAGAAGATGGAAAGACTATCATTTTAAAGTTTTAAGCAATGTTCTAGAGGTAGCTATTTACATACACTTTTTATATTCTAGGAAATAGTCTTTGTTTTAGGAAAATCATTTAATTAGATCATGTAGTTTTTCGAAGATAAAACAGAGCCCATCATTGGGCAATAGATGTTTGAAATGTGGTTCAAAGGAGAAAATGTCTCGTTGGGAATGCCAGAGGCAGTCTCTGGAAGATGGCATTGCATTTATTTTCCTAAGGGTAAAACTCCCATTACATTTGCAACTGGTTACTTGCCCTGTGGTGTCCTAGGTGCTTTTCTTAAGAAATACTGATGGACAATGAAGGTGGGTTTTTTGGAGATTCAGACACAAACAGAGCTGCTGTAGCACCAGGTGACCAAGAGTGGCATCGAGCTGGGGAGAAAGCCCACCTTAAGGTCCCATGGCTTGGGAAAGTTGAGGAGAGAATTCTGGACACCAAGAGGATGGTGAGAAACTTTGAGGGATGTAGTGAGTAGGGATCAGGGCCCAGGGAGGCAGGGCAGGAGACGGAAAACTTGCAGATGCTGCATGACTTTTGTGACTGGTACACTGGTCTAGGAGAGTGGTCTTGCTGATTCTGTAAGAGATTCACTCACCAGACGAGTAAATTGCCTAAGTAACTTCATAAGATTATATATACATTTTTTTTTTTTTTTCAAAAGCAAGATGGGGTTGAACCTGTAGTAGAAGCAGAATCCTCATGCAGATCTCAGCAGTGTTTCTTTTGTACAAAAGTAGGAAAAATCTGAACGTTTGCCATGCAGTTGTATTCTGGGCTCTGAGAGAAGCAGAAGTGGGGGTGGAGAGGAATTATGTTGAGGAAAAAGATCAACATACCCATGTATGAATGGGTTGAATGGGAAGAAATTAGGGTTCAGCAAGAGTACCAGGTACTTTACGCATGTTATCTGGTTTTGCATAGCATTTTAGAGAGGAGAAATCTGAAGGTCAGAGTTCACTTGCCTAAGTCTCCTCATCTATATGATAAATCGATTGAACATACATTGTCTCATTCCGAGACAAATTTGAAGCTACATTGCCTATTTCAAGGACATGGGACCCACGAGACTGTATTATGAAGGTGAGACATTGAGTGTCTTAGGAAAGGGTATGAAATGATCATGAATAAGGGGACTAAACAAAATCAAATTATATTAGTCTGGCTGGGCGGCTGCCACAAAATATCACAGATGAAGTGGCTTGCACAACAGAAATGTGTTTCTCAAAGTTCTGGAGCCCAGAAGTGCAAGCTCGGGCTGTCAGCCTGGCAAGTTGGTGCAGGCTCTTCCTGGCTTGCAGATGGGTAACTTCTCCCTGTTTCCTCCCAGGGCCAGAGAGCTCGAGTTCTCTGGGTCATCTTCTTCTAAAGGCACTGATTCCACCATGCAGGCTCCACCCTCATAACTTTATCCAAAAGTAATTACCTCTATAAAGGCCCTAGCTCCAAATCCAGTTCACATTGGAAGTTAGGGCTTTAACAAGCAATTTTGGGGGTGGGGTGGGGCATAATCATAGGGTTGCCATGGGTCCCAGTTTGAGTAGGACTGTCCCAGTTTAGTGTCCCATGCCCAATGGCTTCCCTCAGATTACTCAAAATGGAAGTCACCACCTAATCTTTAAAGTGGCATCATATCACCTCTGCTGCATTCTATTTCCAAGAGCTATGTTAATAAAGCCAAACTTCACTGAAAGAAAGAGGAGTACACAAAAAGATGGAGGACAGGAGATAGGAATCATTAGGGGCCATCTTGGCAGTTTTAAGGAACCATCAAAAGATTCCATTATTGAGGTGTTTATAATAAAGCGGCAAATTAAAAGAACTTACAATATGAATACTTGTTCTCATCTGTAGAGATCAAGCTCTTATCCACTAACTGCCACATAAGTGCATGCACCTACATTATCTAGAAAACTTGATCCTCTGAATGGACCGTCTTAAAGAACATTTGATCAAAACAGTGGAATTAAGGTAAAGTGCTATTTTATTCATTCTAACTCTCTGCAGTTGTATTATCAACCATATTACCCTTGTTGCATTTAAAGATTATTCAGTAAATGCCAGACAATGTGCATGGAGCTATTTGTATGTGGCGATGCTGTTGCAATTTTTTTTCAGAAGATAGATATAATGACAGTACCGTGTCTAAGTAGCACATCTTTATTTTCAATAAGTCTCAGCTCCCAGTCGTTCTGCAGTACCTTCCCTTTATTTCTTAAGTATTTCTGCTCCACGTGCACTCAACAAAATGTGCCCAGGAAGTTAGATTTCTTTTATTCCTCAATATTTCCCTCTCTGTGTGACCTCCCCATTTGCAGTCTCTTCTTGGGCTCCCAATCTCCATCTGCTTCAGCATCAGTCCAGAGTTAGGACAAAGATAGATTAGGTGTTCCTTCAAATGTTCTTAGGAAGACAAAATAAAAACCAAAGAAAAATAAACAGATGAAGGGGAAGCTATAACCAAACAACCACTGTATAATTACAGCAAGAGACTAAGGCTTTGGAAGTGTCAAACAGGTGCAGTGATAGAAAGAAACAGGGAGGATCTCATTTCAATAAGACACTGCAGGAAGCCTCTCAGAAGAGGTGAGCATTCACCCCCATCCAAAGAATGAGAAGGACTCAACTTACCAAGACTGTATATATACACATGTGCGTGCATGTGTGTGTGTGTGGTGTGTGTGTGTGTGTGTGTGTGTGTGTACACAGGTACAGCTCTCTTTCAGAGAGACACTTGTGTATGTCATCAAAAAGGAAGGCACAAATGTTGCTTGCCCAGGAGCTACTTCCTTCTTTCATATGGACCTATGCCTCAGTAAGATTTCCTGGTGATTTTCCAAAGAAACGTACTACACATGTATCAAATGCTTCATTCTTTAAAAAGCTTAACAAGGTAGGACAATTACTATTCTAAATTTTCTAAGGAGAAAACTGAGGTTCACAGACATTAAGTAATTTGCTTAAGGTCACACAACTGTTGGTTAAAAAAACTAAGATTTGAACCCGATGATTCTAGAACTCATGCTTCTTCAGTATATACTGAAGTTTCCCAAAGATTTAACAACTTGCGAGATAAATTGGTATTACTTCATTCAGAAGAAATTCTTATACCAATTTACAAAAAGAAGAAAAATCAGGAAAAACAATGAAGACCTGTGTAACTACATAATCAAAGAAGAAATCCTCAAATGTATCTCAAACACCTTGGAGAGAACACCTGCCTCAGTTTTCCTAATACTGAAGTTTAAGACCGAGTGGGATTTTGTGCAGGATGAAAAAGCACTGAGAATGGAATTCTTTGTCTGCGCTCCCCAACCCCCTCACCCACATGCACACGCGGGCACACACATACACACACACACAACACAGCCTGCAGTCAACTGCCTGCCATTCTTCCAGGGAAAGAGGCCTTTGCTAAACTTGCTCTTGTCCGAGCTTATCAATGGCTGATTGTCCACTGGGATATAATGGAAGCTCAGGCAATCATCACTCAGGGAGATACTTTCTAGCCTAAGGGCTTTGGCTTTGGAATTTCTCTTTGTGGTAGATAGCATTTTCTAAAGATGGCTGCCACAATATTTCCCACGTGGGCACATTTCTATACTGTAAACTTGTCACTCTTCCAACAAGGGTTAGTGTCTCTCCACCCCACACTCAGGTCAGGTCCTGTGATTGCTCTGACTAGTAGAATAAACCGCTGTGAGGCTGTGCCCATTCTGGCTGTAGACCTCATTGGTCACATCACTCTGACTCCTGCCCCTAGAAAGTCAGCCACCATGGTACAAGTGCAGCTGCCCCGAGATCCTCGTGTTTTGAGAAAACACAAACTAGTCACATAAAACAGTGGAGAGAGCAGTACTGGTCAAATTCTGCCTGTTCTCACCATCCCAGCCCGGGTATCAGACATGGGAGTGAAGACAACATTCTAGCCCCAGCAGACACCAAATATAGAAAAACCCAGGTCCCAGATTAATAACATAAATTGAGACATCTCTCGGCATTCAAATAACTCCAGCAGAAGCTTCCAACTTGGTTGGAAGAATAGGTGAGCTAGTCCCACTATGGCCTCCCTGAATTCCTGACCCACAGACTTGTGACATAATGAAGTAGCTGCCATTTTTCAGCCCAAGTTTTGTGGTGCTTGGTTCCAAGGCAATAGATAATTGGGATCTGTTGCTCTTGCAATGCTCACAGCTTCTTGTGGAAGTCTAGTGCATGAGAATCCAGGCAGGAAACAATATTTTACTGACATCCTGATTATGGCATCTATGGAAAGTCAACTTTTATAAAGAAAAAAGAAAGTCCTACTACGTAAGTTATTCACCTACAAATTATTGTAGGTGAATTTAGACTCATAAGTCCATAATTTAAGGCCCCAATTGATGAATGTGTCAGAAACAATGGCATTTGTACAAATCACTCAATAAAACCTTGCTGCAGGAGGAGTCTAGTATTTTCACAGTACTTCTATAGTCATGGCATTACCACTTATTCTAATTTAAAACATCTTAAAGGATTCTTTCAAGAATAATTCACATAAACTGTTCATTATACCATACCACTTATGCTGTGTTAGTGATTTTGTTTGATGCTTATTATTTGCCTACTTACTAGCTGGAAAGCGTATCGATCTTTGGTATCGATCATTACATGTCTATTTCTGACTATCACAGACTATTAATAAATGTAGCTAACATTTATGTGGTACCTCCTAGGTGTCATGTATCATGGTAAGAACTTTATAATTGTTCATTCATTTACTCCACATGACAACCCAATGGCAGTACATACTGTTGTTATACTAATTTTATGATGAGAATTTTACAGATTCACAGAGAAGATGAGCAGCATGCTCAGCAGCTCGGCTGTAGTGAAGCCAGGATTCAAACCCAGGTGGTCTGTGCTCTTACCACCTATTCCACAAGGCCTCCTCCACTTTCAAGCAGTTACGGGTCATCTTGTTATCATAGCCACAGTGTGTAAATCAGTCGAGGATACAGTCTATATCTTTTGGTTGAGAATTAATTTGTTATCAAAAACACTACAAAAGTACATCACATACTTCACTTTTCCAGGCAGCCTACTAAAGACACTTATCTTTGTCAAGACCTGTATTGATCTTCCCTAAGAGAAGACGTTTTGACTACCTGAGACACTTGGCAAAATGGCGGAAAGTATCCTAGAGGCTACTCTGACTCCTCACTCGAGTATTTTTTCCCTAGAGAACTAATTTTTTCTAGGTCAAACCCTAGTAGTCTCACATTAATTGAAAGCTTCATATAACCTAAAAATGAACTCTAGATGGTTTTTGAGATGCTTCTGTACTCTCTATACACTGGCCCCGGTATTACAGGACAATGACAAGAAGTCCTTCCCAGTCCAAAACCATTTCTCAAACAGAATTGTGCAAAAGAAATTTTTCTTGTGTTATATTTTTATTAGTGACTTGTTCATGCTCTGTTCCTATAGTTGTACATGGCAGAAACTGAGTAGAGCTCAATCTAGAATGATCCTTTTTCCCATTACTTCACTTTTTTCGGCTTATTATAGCAAACTCAGCTCAACACACCTGAAATTTCATGCTAAAACTTTTTTATTTGAACACAAATTCCATCAGTCACATGAAATTGTTGTATTTTTGTCATGAAATGTTTTACAATACTGGATGTGTACTTCATTAACATGCATGCCTCAGGTGTTACCTCTGAATGACTGGAAGTTACTAAATCTTGTTTCTGTTCATTAATAATCATATATCAAACTATGATATTCTAGGCAGTGCCCTGAATATCAGACATAGACAAATAAATAAAACATTGTCCTTATTTGGGGAGAGCTCACAGTTTATGAGCGTATCCAGACAAATAACCCTGTACAACAAAATGATGCTTTATTGGCGCCATGGTAGAAGCATGTCCACAGGAGCCCCCAAAATGAAGGGGATAAAAAGGAGTGATTCACTAAATAGATGATGGTGGTAATATTGGGCTCATACCTGAAAGATACGTACTTGTTTGATATTAATGTATTACATAGAATGTATTACATTATAATCTCCAACTTGAGTCTCTCCCTGGGAAGTGTGTCAAAGAAAACAGTTGTTAAAAGACTATTGGTGTGCTATTTAGTCCTTATATTTGTTTTTAACTTCAGGTAGATTCGAAGTTCCTCCCATAATGAGTTTACTCTCCTGTTTTTGCCTAAGGCTAGGCTTTCTTAGATAGGAAAGAAAAGAAGAGGAGTTACCACTCCTCTGTGTTTCACTAGTAATTTCATGGCATCTGTGGGAAAGCTATGGTTTCACTAGTGTGTTTCACTAGTAATTTCATGGCATCTGTGGGAAAGCTACGGTAGGAAAAAAATAATAAACTAATGCTATAATATGTATTGTGTCATATACAAAGAAATATAGTATAATAGTATCAAAAATGTAGAGATGAATATGTGTGACACCTTATTGCTATCTTGTGTGAAATAATAATTGCTGCTATTCACAACAAAATGATGTAATAAAACAAACATAATTTTCATATAGTTTCTCCTATTTACTGGAAGAGAATTCATTCTTTGACAATGATTTAAAAAAAACATCTAATTGCCAAGTTCTACCCTTGATTATGTCTCCCCCAAATAAGGAAGTGAATGTTCAGTGTCTGAGATCTCCAACCGGGGAGATTATAACTTGCCAGTACCCTGCCATTTTGCCCAAAGTATGTATTCTCCAGTAAACAGGTCCCCTCCTCCTCTGAGATGACTGCAGATGGCAGATCTCCAAAGGCAAGAGAAGAATCAACTAAAAATAGACAGTTTTAGGAAAATGCTCTGGTTAATCAGATAACTGCTATCTGAACCAGGCAGCTATCAAAACATTTTAAAAGGCAGAAACACAGTCATTCACAAGAGAAAATTTAATGATCTCATTTATGTTGTATTTGTTAAAAAGTAGAAGTTCGAAATCATCTATGTTGGGCATTCAATTATAAAATGGAATTAGAGTCATATCGTTTTACACTTAATTACTGTGGGAATGTGGCAAGCCAAAGAAAGAGTTTAGAAAAATATAAAATAGAAAGTATAATCTCTGAAATTGGAACTCAGTACATGGTTAAGACTAGACAATATAGCATGCAAGAAAGAATTGATGAACTGAGTAGCTAGTCAATAGAAAATAAATTTGAAAGCGAAAAGAAAAAAAAGAATGGGGAAAACAAAAAATACAGATATATGTGTGATTGTAGCAATGGACAGTAGATTAGTGGTTGTCAGAAGCCAAGAATGGTGAAAATGTTTGTAAAAAGGCAGTTCAAGGAAAACTTGCAGGATGAACTATTAATGAATCTTGAATAAGTTTGGTACATTGTATCGATTTCAATATCCTGGTTGTGATTTACACGACATGTCACTATTGGAAGAAACTGGATATATGTACAAAGGATATCTCTGAATTATTTGTTAGACTTTCCTGTGACTCTCCAACTATCTCAATACACGTTTCACTGATGGCACACCCTGGTGGTGCAGTGGTTGGGTTGATTGCCTCTGAGGGGGCCAGGCATGTGACCCTGGGTTTAAGTCCCAGGTGCAGGGGGAAATGGCCAGTATGAACAACTAAATGACCATAAAATAAAGAGCTTCTTCCTCCTGTCTCTTCCTGCTTGTCTGCCTGCCCACCTTCATTCCTGCCTGTACCTTTTCTTTCAAATTGTTTTTCAATTAAAAATTGGCAAAATATTTTTTATTGAAGTAACTTTGATTTACAAAACAATGTAAGATTAGATGTACAGGCTCACTTTACATCAAATACATAACACATTACATCCACCACCAAATTTCTAATAGTCTTCACCATTGGACCCACTACCCTTTGCTTCCCCCACTACCCCCATTCCCTTCTGATGATATCACTTCTGTTATGAGTGTCCAAAGGTTTGTTTTTATTCGTTGTATCTCTTCACTTGCTTTGCTTCCTTATAGTCCACATATAAGTGAGATCACCTGGCATTTGTCTTTCTCCTTTGGATTTATCTCATTTAGCACAGTCCCCTCTAGGCCCATCCGTGGTGTTGTAAATAGCAGGATTTCATCTTTTTTTACAACTGTGTAATATTCCATTGTGTATATACACCACATCTTTTTTATCCACCCATCTGACAATGGACAATTAGGTTGTGTCCTAGCATGGGCAAAATATCTTAATAGACATTTTTCCAAAGATATACCAATGGCCAATAAGCAAATGAAAAGATCCTTGACATCATTATGATTAGGAAAATGAATACTGTCAAAACAAAACCACAATCAGACACCATTTCTTACCTACTAGGATAGCTATCATAGAGAAGGCAGACAATAGCAAGTATTGTAAGGATGCGAAAACCTAGGAGCTCACATGCAGTGCTGGTGGCAATCGAAAATGGTTCAGCCACTTTGGAAAACAATTTAGCATTTTTTCAAGGTGAAGCAGATTTACATATGAAGTAGCAATTCTACTTCTAGCAACTTACCTAAGTGAAATAAAATTTAAACATGTGGGTGCACCCTGGTGGAGAAGTGGGTCAGTCAGACTCCTTCAGTCAAGAGCACAATCCACATACAGCCCAAGAACCCAAATTTGCATCCCAGGGCTGGGGTGAGCAACCAAGATGAACAACTAAAATAAAATAAACAAAGCACTTCTTCTTTCTATCTCTTCTGGCCTGCCTGTCTCTGCTCACCTTCATTCCTGCCTGTACCTTCCATTAAATAAATGAATGAATGAATGAATGAGTGGATGAATGAATGAATAGAGGTCGCACAAAGACCTGTACACAATGGTCATATTACCATTTTTTCACAATAATCACAAAATGTAAATGATTGACGTGTCCATGAACTGATTAATGAAAAACACAATGTTGTATAGCCCTGAAATAGAACACTGGTAATAATTAAGGAATAAAGTACCTAATACATACTAAAAAATTAGAAGAACCTTGAGACAATGATGCTTTGAGGAAGCAAGATACTCTATTTTGTATGTTTTTATTGCTTGAAATGTTCATAAAAGGCAAAAAGTAGAACCATAGAGACAAAAAGTGGATTTGTGGGGTGAGCTGGAGAAGGTATTACAGCTAAACAAAAGCCATGCTGTGTCCTGAAAATGGTCAGACCAGTCTTCTCAGAAAGGTGAAATGCTTCTTGGTTTTATCATGCATTAAGTAACAGTTTAAGTGTTCTTTCATAAATCTTTGCTTGGTGGCCCAGGGATCTAAGTAATTACCACCTGGATTTGATGAGTCAGACTTGAAATATTAAAACATGGCTGCAGGCAACCTCTGCTGCTCAGATCTGCCCTTTTGTGGCTAGAGACTAACTATTTGGGAGGCTCAGGTCTGCCAGCTCTTATCCAATCCGTCAGTCTGTGGCACGATCTTTAGAGATCACCCAGCAGAGGCTGCCTCGGCCCTAAGAGGAAACCCAGGGAAATCTGCAAATGCATGTGATGTGGAGAGACTCTCAGAGAGCGGTTGGGTTTTCTCTATTCCTCTGCAGACTCCTTCCCCATCGCCCCCTTTAATCAGCTGTCCACTCAGGAACCCAAGTGCGATCCACCGCACCAGTGGCTCTCTGGCCCTCTTGCTTCCAGCAAAATCTGGCTCACAGCAGAAAATGGCAAGAGATGGGAGGCCTGAAGGAGAGAGAATGGAGGGTATCTATTCCCCGGGGCCTTCTGGCCAGACCCCAGCATTGGCAGTATTAGTGTTCTTCTATCAGAGGCCATTTTCCTGTCCATGGCCCTTTTCTACAAAGGCCATCTTGGGGGTTGGCAAATACTCCCTTACCTTGCCTCTGATGCCTTGGAGCTCAGAGCTCAGTAACTCAGACGCTGCTGTTAACCTGTAGATGCCTCACTAACACTTGTTGGATTCTCGTCATCCTGCCCACTCCTTTGTAAACAGTCCCTTTGGAAAACTTTTTTCAATTCCCCTTTTAAGTGTGTGAGGCTTCCTGCCAAGATTCACGGGTGACTGGAATTGGAACGATTTGGTGAAAAGTTTTAACATTTTATTTTATCCTGCTCTGTTACTTTTAATATTGAAAAATGAGTAGGTGTTAACTTTGGTAATTAAACATACACATACATACACGCAAAAAGAAAAAGACCCCAGATGCCCTGGTGGAGCAGCAATTTGTTCAGTTGCTTCCAAAGGACACAGGCCACATACCTCTGGGTGCGACTCCCAGATCTAGGGGGCAAACAACCAGAGTGAACAACTAAAAATGGAAATAAAAATAAAGTGCTTCTTCCTCTTCTCTTCCTGCCTCTCTGCCTACTTGCCTTCATTCCTGTCTGCACCTTTCCTTAAAATATAATGAATAAAATAAAGGAAACTAAGCTAAAAACGGACACTATTACTCATAATAGACCATATTGTAAGATATATACCTATTTCTTGTCGCTATGGGAAGAAGTTCAGACAAAGATATAATAAGATTGCTCTCTATGATGCAGAGTTACCGGTAAGTGTGTGCTTGTCTTATATTGATTTAAAAAAAATCTATTTTTAAGGCCCTGAAAGTGGAATTCATTACCAAGTGCATACTAAGGAGCAAAAAGAAAACTTTCAATTAGATATTGAAGAACAAGGAATCACACCATTACAATTAAATGCTATGTTATACTAATTAATGTGAAAAGCAAACTCCAAAAAGAGACATTTGTTAGGGATTTAGTGAAACACTGACATTTAGGTATAACTGAGATTTTCACCCTGAAATCTTCTATGTTTAAAATATATACTTACTTTAAAAGTGCGAAAGCGACATTCTCTTAAGTTCATCTTCTTTTTTCATTCACGATCTTAAAGCAGTTATAAGTAAATATAATATTAACAGTGACTCTATGTAGCTAAACATTAAAAAATAAGCAAAACCTTGGAGAACAAATGTCCTGCGCTGCATCTTAATGACCCATCCACCCACCAGCACCTGGCAATTTCCGGATCTTAGCTAATATTTTCCTAAATTAACTCAAGAGCAGGAATTACAGGTGTGTTATGCTATAGGCGGCCTTGGAAGCCAGGTAGAGGTACTGGGACCTGATTGCAGAGGAAATGAATAAATGGATGGCTTTTCAACTCGGGGTAGAGGTGTCTCGTGAAATCCAAAATGCTATTTGGGCAAAGTCAGCCCACAACACATTCGTTAGGCAGATGAGGGACAAAGAGAGTCTTGGGTATATGTCCTTGAAAAGAATCTGGTTCTGCGAAGACTTCTCTGGATTATATGCCAGTTGGAAAGGGGCAAGAAGTTCACCATGGACAGTGGTCATAACAGCCAAAGCAAAAAGTGTCACCTCTTTCACGTTTCTGTTGTGAAATCCTCCGGTTACTCTTTCTCCTCCTGGAGTGAGCAGAGACCAGTCGCTGCCCATGTTCAAAGTGTAACCAGAACATTCACATGATGAGAGTCTTCCCTTAGGGGAAAGAGCAGATTCTTCGTTTTGAAAAAACTCTCTTGTGTCGCAGACACACTACATTTTTCTGATCGCTTTGATGCTAATGTTATTGACAGCATAGTTGAACATCAATTCACCTTCCCCAAGGTGCTCATTATAAGAATGATCATCTACTCTAGACCTTTTGCTATTAATTCATGATGGCTGTCACCCAATTTTTATGTTATTTGCAATACAGAGAAAATGGGCACCTAGAAAACCTCTTTTCTTAAAATGCTTCCCATTCAGTACATTTGGGGGACCACCGTTTGTCTCTTCGAGTTAGCCTAAAACACAAGGGTCTGTGATTTAGTACTTGGTACCTCCAGTCTCCAGCTGGAGGGAATTCTCACCAGCGTGGAGTCTGAGTGTGCTCTCTCATTGTGTTTACATTGCTTGGGCGCCCTTCCAAGACCTGACTTGAAGTTCATGATGGGGCAGTTTTGTTCAGCGCTCCTTCAAAACCTGTAACTTGAGAGAACAAGAGGTGGAGGCTGGTTTACTGTAAACAGTTTCACCTCAGGCAGACCAAGTTCACCTGCTCAAGGATTCTGGATTCTAAAGACGTAAAACTGCTTTATTGTTGCTTTTGCTTTGTCTAACCCACTATTCATGCTTTAATTAAAAGCATGGAACAAATCAACGCTGAGGCCTCAGATTTCAGCTAAAAGCTTAACTTGAAGTCATTTCATTCTGGCTCCACTTATTGGCTTGGAAGCCGGTTCAGGAAAGCAGTTACTCTGGGAAGCTTGGCCTCTTGTCCTATGCTTAGTGGGAGGTCATCTGGGCAGCTCTCTGTTGGCCCGATGAACTTGAACTGACCTGTTACTTCCTTCTGGTTTTACAACTGGCAGAAAGTCTTCCCACAAGTTCCTTCATTCTCATTCGTGTTTTTCTACCTTCCTCAATGCCCATTTTTTTCTTCTGTTTTTGTCTGATACATTAATTTTTTTCCTCATTGGGGGAAGAATAGTGTTTCTACCCAACACTCATGAGCTTTAGATGGCATTCCAAAATAAGACCAAAAAAAAGCATCAATTGATCAGACTGAAGAGTAAAAATATTGACTCATCTATTATTAAGATGGGTTTTCTTCATATACTATAGCAACAGTAAACACTACACACATACACACACACACACACACACACACACACTTACCCCACAAACACTAGTGTACAAAGCACTTAAGGTAAAAGCAGATACAGCCCTCCTTCTAAGAGCATATAGTCTAATTGGAGAAGTAAGAGTACACTTTTTAGTACATTCATAGCAGGTGTATCTCAGTGTATTTTTTACTTACATATCAAATACGTAAGAAATGAAACTTTTTAATTCATAGTACTTTATCTTTAAAGTCACCATTGCTTCCTTAAACCGTGACTATTATATCACAGTGGTCAAAACTAATGACATTCAACCCTTTACGTCGAGGCTGTATCTAGGTGTCCAGTGGATGTAGTGGGGGTCCTATGTCACGCCAAGGTGACCAGAGGGGAGGAGAGTGCACCAGGCCTTCACTGTCCTCTGTCCACAGAGACAGGTGCTTAGACAGGCATCGCCCTGCTTGATCCTTGGTCATTGGTCTACATATGTCATCACAGAGAGAGTTTCCTTCGACTTTCTTGCTCCTTCAGTTGTGGGGTTCTCTCCCCAGATTTTGGGCCCCTTAGGGTTACTCAAGAATAAGTCTTCTGTGACATGCTGAGGTATAGGAAACTCTCTGTTCTCTCAGACTCATCCCACAGCCATCTCTGCTCCAGGATCTGGTGACCTTGCTGAGGCACCAACAGGAGGGCAGGGAAGGGAAACTCTCGCTGCTTTCTGACACACGAAACTGTCGATGGTTTTTCTGCTGCCCAAGTCATTGTCCGAGAAGCAGATTCAGGGTTCCTCTTTCTGGAATCCATCAACTTCTATATTCTTACTGCTTTCTGTCACTTTAATTTCACTCTTATTAAGAAAAAATGTGTATATTGCTTTAATGACTCAAGGTGGAGATTAAATTGCAATGCTATTTGAATTCCATTGGAAACATTTAAAAGAGAAACACAGTCATGTCTAAACTATCAATTTTTGGATATTAAATATTTGAGATTAAGTTCATTCATTTAAATTTATGATTTGAAAAAACAGAACGCATCAACTTGATCACCTTCAAGGGATTCAAGAGTCTTCCAAGACCTTTTTAGATTCTGTTTGACCAAAAGAAGAAAAACTAATCCAGGCATGTGTGTAATAACAGTTAGGTCAACTGCCTCCGAAAGAGCGCAGGCCATGGACTCCTTGAGTCCCAGGCTCAGGAGGAAGCAAGCAGAGTGAACAACTACATGAAAATAAATAAAACTTCTTCTTCATCCTCCTCTCTCTTCCTACCTGCCTGCCCACTGCCTCCATTCTTGTCTACCTTTCCTTTAAAGAAAACAAACAAACAACTATTCCAGAAACTAAAAGAAAGTATTAATTCTGAGTGAAAGTTAGGGGACACTTGAATTTGCGATGTAGCCTAAAAAGTGACTCCAACATTGCAGAGCAGCCATGGTGAGAAGGAGCTCTAGGTAGGGGGATGCTCTCCAGAAAGTAAGAGAAATGAAAACAGAGGCCTGCTGGCACCGATGAGTAACTGCATTATTGGAGTGTGCATGTAGAGAACCTAATTTTGTTCCACTGATGAGCCTGGACTTGTTTCTTGGGCAAAAAGGAGAACTGAATTATGTCTGATCAAGATCAACACTTGGCCACTACATAGAACCCTAGTTAAAGTTCCTGGAAACTTAATACCCAGACTGTTCAAGAATTCCTACAATTAAAAAACAAAAACAAACACAAGAGCAACCCAATTTAAAAATGGGCAAACTTGAAGAGCTTGCTCTCCAAATAAAAGATACAAATGGCCAGTAAGATCATGAAAAGAAGTCGCCATCACTATCCATTAGGGAATGTCAGTCACAATCACAGTGAAAACCACTTCATATCACTAGGGTGGTTATTATCAAAACGAACCCAGCAAATAACAGAGGTTGGTGAGGATGCAGAAAAACTAACTGCTGTGCACTGTAGATGAGATGCAAAATGGCTCAGTCATTGTGAAAAAAACAATATGGAAATTCCTTTAAAAACAAAATACACTCTTCTAATCTAACAATTTCATTCCTAAATATCCAAGAGAATTAAAAGCAAATTCTTTAAGAGATAATTTGTACACCTTTGGTCACAGAAGCATTATTCAAAATAGCCAAGAAAAAAAATAGGCAACTCAAGCGTCCATAGACAGGTGAATGGACAGACAAAAATGGTAACTATAGATCACGGAATACTATTCAGTCTTAAAAAAGAGAAGTCTGATACTTGTTACAACATGAATGGATCTTGAAGACATTATTGATTAAGTGAACCAGCCAATCACCAAAGGACAAATACTGTATGATCCTACTTATATGTGTGATACTTAGAATAGTCAAATTCATAGAATCAGAAAGTTTGGTGGTTGTTGTAAGGGCAAAGTGGGAACAAGGAGTTCTTGTTCAGCGGGTATAGAACTTGGGGAAAAACTAAAACCTTTGTTGATGGATGTTGGTAACACGTGTACAACAATGTGAATGTACTTACTGCCACCGAACTGTACACTTTTAAGATGATCAAATGATAAATTTTATGTTAGACATGTTTATCATAATATTCATGTTAAATGATTAAAATGATAGCTTTCAATTTTTTTTCCAAGAAAAAGGTGCAGGGAGGAATGAAGGTGAGCAGCAGGCAAGCAGGAAGAGAGGAAGGAGGGGCATTTTATTTATTTCATTTAGTTGTTCTTCTTGGGTTTTCCCCGGCCCTGGGTCTAGAACCAGGGAACTTGGGATGCATGCGGAAGGCGCTGCAGTGGACTACCCTACTTGGCCACCAGGGTGAACCAAAGCGATCACTTTTATTTTATGTATGCAGTGGTTCCTCCTTCTCTCTGCGGGATAAACTCTAAGGACCCCCCACAATGGATGCCTGAAACCACAGGTAGTAACAAATCCCATGTACACTATGGTTTTTCCTCTCTATACCTATCATCATAAAGTTTATTTTATAAATTAGGCACAATAATAATTAGCAATAAAAACTGATAACAAAATAGAACAATTATAACAATGCACTGTAGTAAAAGTTGTGTGAATGAGGTCTCTGTCTCTCAAAATAAGGGTGTAATATTTTTACCAATGGAAAGAGAAACTGTGGATAAGGGGAAACTACTGTGTTTTAAATGAAAATACACGGTTTTTAAAATTTCTGGAAACATGGTGTACCCTGGCAGAGTAGTAGTTAAGGCAATTGCCTCCGAAGGAGCACAGGCCACATACCCCTGGGTTCAAGTCCCGGGTCCAGGGGTGGTGGTGGTGGTGGTGCGTGTGTGTGTGTGTGTGTGTGTGTGTGT
>RJWH01002266.1:0-113983 GCA_004363575.1 Solenodon paradoxus | reverse complement strand
CCAAGATTGGGTCCTTAACTCTGCAAATATTCCCATGGGTGACCTTCCAACCCGCTTAAGACGCAGTCTTCACCGCATTCAAATCTGTTTTCTCTCTTCCTTAAACATTTGCCAAACTCGCTTACCTCTCAATCTTGCAAAAGCAAACCTCAAAAGAAAATAAAAACAAACCCTACACCAAGTTGAAGTGCAAATCTTTGGAAGTTTCTAGGTCCTGGTTTTTCACTGGATGCATAGTATTGCCTGGCTACGTTCAGCCCTGAGATAATCAAGACAATGAAGAAACCATTTCAGCAAAGGTAGCAAATGAACAGGACATAACAGACCACAGTGGAAGATGCAAATGAGGAGTGAACACTTACGGGAGACTGGGGGTGACTGGGAGTGAGGGGCAGTAGCGGGCAGAGGCTGGAGGTGGGGTGAGGGGCACCAGACCCAGCAGAAGAGATGAGAAGGAAAATCCAGGAGGGAGGGCAGCGTGGGAGAAGCCCAGAACAGGGCGAGGTGGCTGAAACCCAGGGTGTGAGAAGACCGTATTCCTCGGGAGAAAACAGGAAAAGTGGGGGACAGCATAAAGTGTTAGGGCTCTTTCTTAGGAGCTGACAGCTCCAAATTAATTTTTCCAGCTTTTTCCTGTTCAAAAATTTCAGAAGAACTTAAAGTTCAGCTTGAGAAAAACAAAGTCTTTTGAGCTTTAACTCCTTGGAAATACTCTTATAAAACATCCCCTGCCAAATGCAGGGTGTGAAAGCAATTTGAACGCTCAGATGTGTGGATAAGGGCACACCCCGGTGGAGGAGCGGTTTGGTTAGCTGCCTTCAGCCAGCGCAGTCCACACACATCCCCAGAAGGGGGTGAACAACCAAGATGAACAATTAAGGAAAATAAAGTGCGTCTTCCTCCTCTCTCTTCCTGCCTGCCTGCCTCTGTTGGCCTTCATTCCTGCCTGTACCTTTCCTTTAAACAAAACAAGTGTGAATATGTATGAAGAATGAGCCATCCTAGTTAACAATAGGATGCAGTGGAAATCGCAGAGTCAAAAATCCCAGAAATCTTCCGTCTAGTCCCCCTTTTCTCCCTCCATGACTTGAAATAAAATCTAAACCTCTCTGCAGTGCATCCTGTCATTTTTCCCTGTCCTGTACTCTGTACTCTTAGAGAAATGCTCGTCCTCAACACTACACACACAAAGACAAAATATAGATAATGCAAATACGGGATAGATTTTTAAAAATTAATATACATGGTAGATGTTTGGGTGACCAGTTTACAATTCATTTTTCTGAATGATTATTTTTTTTCATTAAAAAATTAGAAAACAAAATTCCTATCCTTTCACCAGCTTTACCCTGTAATCTGTACTGACATCCCAGGCACCCCTTGGGATCCATGCAATTTCATGTCACCTCTTCTTTCCATAGCAAACTCTTCCCGGAAATAGAAAGCAACCCATCGTCATAGCCCCTTGGCTTTGGCGTATTTATGCCAATTTCATAGCGTTCTGAGAAACATTCCTTTTATCTCCAACAGCAACATAAAGGATTGTGTCTGCTTTGGACTTCAGGATGTGCAAGTAAGAGAGAAATGGAGGAATTGGGGTTGTCTTCCAAGAACCACATGAAATGTAGCTCAGGGACTGTCTATTCAGTCTACACCCAGGTTTGCACAGCATAGTGTCTTTAAGCCATGTCTCAGATGCATGCTGCTTTAAAGTGGCTGCTGTCTGAGTCTCATTACCTCGGCAGATCACCAGCAAGAGTTCCTGTATGAAATTAGGTCATTGGAGCAGCTGATTACTGGACTGAGTGACGTATTAGAACTGTGGGTTCCTGGCCCCCACCCCAGTCCACACGGTCAACATTAGGACCCCCCTGATTTGCAATACACTGCACGTTATTACAAAGCAGTGTGGCATGTCATCATGGGAACATCTCTCCCTCTTCCCACTCACAATCCCTCTTCCCCAACCCTTAATTCACAGATCCCATCATTCCAGAGGGAATGTCTCTGCTGGTCTCTGCTGGGTCAAAAGCAAGAGAGTCAGAAAAAGGGGGAGTCAGGGCAGATATTCTAAAGTCCAGAAACTTGTTAGAAGGCCATCCTTAGAAATGAAAGAGAATTGCTCATCACTCTCATTTTATAAGCTATACTATCTAAACAATAGTTGATGAGATATTCTCTGGTGTTCAAAACTTCCTTTATATATTTTTTTTTCAAGAAAAGCTTTGTGAAAGCATATTTCAGTCTAAAAATATAAATACTTTCCTTTAGGAAGTTACCGCTCCCTTCCGCTCACATATTTGAGGAAATACTGTAGATCTAACAGCAGTAATGTTTTTTGAAAAAGGAAACACGACCACAAAACAAATTCCCTTCCCTTGTTTTCATGAGAGTCAGCAGCAACTAATGCCAAAATGATGGGAGGGGGTTTGGGGTCTCTTTCCCCTCAATGTCATACGCCACCTTTAGTCTTCTGCGGGCTGAATGCTAAATAAATCAAAAACGAAAGTTAACAAAGGTCCTTCTCATTCTGGGGTGTTGTAAACACAGGATTTAGGCCTGGAGTTTAAAATCTCGTATACATTGAACCAGCTGAATGAACTACAGGAATTCATTTAATAATCCGTTGGAATGAGCCTTCTTCCGAGCAAATCTATAGGTTTACTACGCATCATCTGACCAGCTCCAGCATTGACCCCCTTTCTCCCCGACTCTTCCCTTGCCCTGACTTGTCTAGATTATGTGATTGTCACCAGACCAACACGCAGGTAAATCCTTGAAGGAACCCGACTGCTTTCTCTTTTCTTGAGCGCATTCCAATGGATTGACAAAAACAATTTAGAAAGAGGTTTCTTTTCAGATTAAGTGCTGCTCAGCCCACAGGTACACACATCTTCCTTGGCCTGTCAAAGGCATTCAATCCACATGATAAGAAATGACAAGGTGCCAGTTAAACATACTATACGGTTAGCGATTGATGTATGTGAAAATAACTCATTATCTATCATAGCCAATTGGAGGAGATAATTATCAATAAGTGCAGCCATTAAAGGACAAAACAGGATGAATGCAATAAATTACTACATCGTACTGTCCTGGGAAAGGAACATTCTGATTGAGTTAAGTCTGGGGAAGGCTTACACAAAATAAACAAAATAGAGTAGCAGTTATTGTCATGGGCTTCGATTACAAACTGCCTCTCAGAGTTTGTCACCTTTTGGTTGTGGGAACTAAGACAAAAATAAATATTTAACCTATTTTGGCTTTAAGGGCTCGTTTATAAAATGGAAATAATGTAAGTACTTATCTCGGAAGGTTATAATAAAAAAAATCCCACACACACATATATATACGCACACATATGTACACACATATACAAATATATATATGAATATGTATTTGCATGCAATATACATAATAAGGCATATATACACATGTGTACATAAATATGTGCATATGCATGTACATTTATGTATGTGCATTTTTTGGTCTATTCCTCCCTAGAACATAAACTCCATGACAACAGGAAATATTGATTGTTAGCCTCTATGGTAACTGTGATGTATTGATTTAGTCAAGCTAGAGTCTCAGGTCCAGCATTCTCCTCCCTGCATGCCTCTGATTAGGGGTGACCACAAGTGCAATATGCACAGTGTTTGGAAGACCCAAAGTGAAGCCTGTGGCACAACTTTATGCTCGACAAGGTGGGACCCCTACAGCACTCCCCCCACGTCGTCCTGCATTCGATCCCAGACCTGCAGGCACAGCTAAGCTCCTGCTTCTCCAGGTCCCACCACATTCCTTCTTGCAGCTTCTCCGAGTCCTGGGCCAGTCATGTGCACAGCTCCAGCAGGAAAGTCCCCAGCTTATCCCACAGTTACTGAGGTTGGAGGCTGTGTGAGACACAATCCTGGTTTGTTTTCCTGAGTCACAATCTGTCCTTGCTGATCCCATCTCATAGCAAGTTTTCTTTCCCCATCAGTCGTCCAGGTAACCGGTAAAGACTTCAGACTCATCACGAGATGGAGAGGCAGCAGCCTCTCCCAGATTCCTCCAGCAGCCCCCACGGCTTTGTAGCACTGGTTCCTAACACAGATCCATTATTCTGTACCACGTGATTCTGCTGCTCGGACTGGACTTGCATGGAAACGGTTGCAGAGGCTGTGCTCTCTGAACCGGGCCTAGGCTGTCTGAAGTTCCTTCTCTGATCTGATTCACTTTGATGAAATGAATAGTCTTGTTTCCACTGGCAAAAGGAGGGGTGCAGTCCATTAGATGCTGTGGCAAATGTTACTTTAATTATTACATATAGTTAAGTGTCTAGAAAGCCAGCTTTTGAGAGAGTAGATTCTGCTATAGAAAACTGTATACATAATGGTGTTATTTGGTTGCATTCTAGAGAATGTGGGGGAAGAAAATGATGAGCTCAGGGCTTTAAATTCTGAGTCAAGGTCTAACTAATGGACTAGAAGTCTTCTTTCACTGTCCTAAAACCAAATAAACAACATTTATGAAAAATAAACTCAAAGTCCAATCCAACTGAATCCCCAAACTTAGAAAATTATATTTGTTGAAGTTAAGACAATAATTGGCAAGATGGCACATCCTGGTAGCTCAAGGGTTAAGCCCGTGCCTGGGCCTCAGTCCATATACAGTCCAAGGACCCAGATTGGCAGCCTGGGACAGCAGAGAACAACTAAAATGAACAACTAATAAATAAAATGCTTCTTCCTCCGATCTCTTCCTTTCTGCTTGCTGCCTGCCTCCTTCATTCTTGCCTGCCTATCTTCCTTCCTCTTTGAGGAAAAAAAAAAAGATTGAAAAAGAGTGGGACCTTAAAAATTGGGAAGGAGACATAGAGACAGTCAATGCAAGTGAGGACCCAAGTCCCCAAATTCTGCCAAGTCTTCTCTGCCTGCAGAAATCTGTTTTCTCGTGTCTAAGAAGGTTATCATCATATGCCTGAAGATCTTATCTCTTCTGATGGTCTTTTTAAAGAACCTGTAAGAAACTAATAATCCTCCTCAGGATAAACACATGGATTCTAGACCAGACTCAAATTCTAGCAGACTGCAACAGGTATACAACATGACCTATTGGTGTAATACACACCAGACCTGTAAGACCTTACCAATTTACCTCCAGGAACCTGGAAGACATGTGTGGGAAACCAGTAGAGGTGTTGGATCATAAGGGAAGGAATATAATGTTGGACTGGGCTGCATTTATTTATATATGTATAACATGTGTTACATAATATAACTGGAAAAAGATTCAATATATTCTTTTTAAAAAAGAAATTGGGGTAATATTGGTTTGGAACACCACATAAATTTCAGGTGTATAGCTTTACACCTCCACAGTTACATTTGTTGCACCTCACTATGACTAAATGTTCAATTACCAATGGCTATTATCAGAGTATTCTTGATGCATTGTGTAAAGTGGGTGGGAGTTGCTCTAACAATTTTCTTAATTAGTTGACTATTAGGTGTAATCTGAACCCAAAGGTAGCAAGAAGCAGCAAAGAGAAAGCCTTGGTACAGGTTGAACAGAAAATGGAAAAAGCTATACAGATTTCAGAGATAGTCTTTAAGAATGAATAATAGGAATGAATTATTTTCTCACCCACATCTAAAAGATTCAGTCCTTATGCAGTTAATCTCCACTTTTTACATTAATTCTAAGAATAAGTATCATGCATCATTTTCCCAGCCTCGTTTACCATTTGCAATTTGCAAATATTGCCCACTAAAGTGGCTTATTTGAAAGAGAATTCTAGTAAAATCATATAGCCATTCAAAAACATTGTTGTCTGTCTTGGGTTGAGTCCAACACACACATCATTCTCTAAGTTCTAAGTTCTGAGAGACTTGGAATCACCAGTTTTGTGAGTTTCAGTTCTGACCCCAAATTTCCTATCTTTGTGTGTTAAGGAAGTTTGAAGTCTTCACTTGTATTGTTGTCTTAATTAACATGGCTGAGGTCAGAATCCAGCAGACCTGTGAGCCAGCACGACAAGAAAGATGTCGAAACTCAGTGCCAGCTCTGAGGGTTAAAGTATCTCCCTGCTCTTGTTCCCAGAAACATTCCAGTCCTCGAGACAGCAGCATCCCCCCAAAAAAATCTGCATGAATCTAAGGGATCAAGTCAACTGTCTGGATTTCTCTTTTTTCTTTTTTCCCCCCACCCTTAGAAGCAAAGTCACTCTGTTTCTTCCCTACTCATCTCAGCTAGCCTCAAGAACATGGCGATTTAGACCCAGCCCTACCTATGACCCCGATAGTTCATTCTACTCACAGCCTCAAGAACCAGGGTCCAGGCTGTATTTACTGCTGCTGTATTTATTCCAAGAAATTCCTCTTTCATAATGAAGGTGAAAGCTTTAACACCTCAGCAGATAACTTAGCCAAAAGATTTGTCTTTCTTTCATTCTTTCTTTGTGTACCTTTTACCCTTTGCTTTTCTCAGAATGAGAGAGTTTAATTTTCTTAGGTAGGAGAAGGCATGTGCCTTGCTGTTGTGTGAGTAGATCCTGCCTTGTGTGGGCCTGGAGCCCTGAATTCAACCTCTCTCTCTGCCTTGCGTGACAGGAGGCTCTGTGCATGTCTGATGGAATCCGGGACTCCATCCCACACCCTCTGCTTGTAAAATATGTATTTCAAACTTGATGTATCTTTCAGCGTCAACCTTCATCAAAGCGGTAGCCAGCATCAGAGTTCCCCCAAGGGCCCTCACTCTAACACTTCTCTCTCCCCCAGAGAAAGGAACCTGTCTCAACCCCAAAGTACATGCTCAGCTGTCAGAGTGAATTTTTATCCTATTAACAGAAAAAGAAAAAAGTAAGAAAACACTAACCAACGTTCTCCAGAGACTCCCGTGTGAAGGTGAGCCAGAATGCCAGGCGCACGCGCCAAGGAATAAATGCCATTCAAGGGATCCCGGGCTTGGCTACCATTTTGATTTCTTACCATGTTTTTGTTTAGTTCCCAATTCACTTCAAACTCCAAATGTTTATGGTTCCCCAAGAGTGGCTGTCATACTTTGTAGATGGCAGTCCCCAGGCAGCATTCTTGCCTTTCAGGACGGTAGAGGGAGAGGAAAGGATGACATACAGAATGCACCCAGAATGACATACAGAATGCAAAATGTTGGGACCAAAGGAAGTGACTGAGCTGTTTATGTTGTGGAAACAGCTCCCTGGGGCCATGCTGCTCGCCTGAGGCTCTCAGGCGCTGCCACTGGTCCCAGCCTCTGACCTCAGCCGACTTCTCACTCTGGTCAATTCAACGAAGACAATGCGAGCAATTCACAAATTAAATTTCAAGTTCCTAAGTAATGACAGAAGACCTGATGAGATGAAGTGCATATAAGATGTGTAAAAACTAACACCTTTAAAATGATAAATGCCCAAGAAAGAAAACATTTACAAAGTCATGGAAAGAACTTGAAGATTTATTTTCCATTCCTGGGTCCGGTAATTTTTTTTTTAAAACATATTTCCCTCCAGAAACTTCTTCTAAGGTATGTTATTGCTATTTTATCTTTCTACCCATCAACCATTATATATGAAGCTACCTGCAGTATGTAAGGCACTAGGAAATTATTACGTGAATTAAAGAACTACGTGAGATTGTCTCATAATAAAAATTTTAATTAAACATTGCTGAATTCCAAGATTTAAAAGAGATAGGTGGCCTCATAAATAGTAAACTCTCATAGCAAATATCCCAGGGGAAGAGAGTGACTTGCTAGTCCCTCCTATTTGGTGCTGTCTTGGGCTTGGTTTGCTGAACCAAAGAGATAAGATCATTTCAGCTGTGTATCATTTATAGGCAGGTCTCTGGAAGAAGCAAACTTTTGTTATGGAATGATTAGTGAGACTCTCCCCAAAGCACTCCTGCTCTACATTATACATTTATACACAGTATATCTGTGTGTGTATATCCATATACACATCTGTATCTGTTTTTATGCATGTACATATCCATCTATACTAATGCATGTGTATGTGAATATACACACACATATAGTATTCTTTATTCTGCTCTTATGTGAATGAACCCATCTAATTTACCTCTAGTGTACTTTCAACTTGAGTATTCCAGCATTCTCTGTTGTACTAGCTCAGCCCTGAAGAAACAGAATAAGAGAGAGGTCAGATGTTTTTAGAAAAACAGAGTTCTAGATGTGAGATGCGGAACAAGAGAGCAAGTTCCAGTGAGGGGACTGGGGAGGAAAAATGACTGTCAAATAGGAGGAGGAATCAGGTGGAAACTGTGAAGGCAACAAAACCAAACTTGATCATGACTGCTCAGAGCTAGGCCTATACCTGCAAAACTGGACTTAATGGCAAAGTGTTCAAAACTATGCTCAATCAAAAAAGTCCACTGACTTTCTTCTCAGAAGGAATGACTGTAGGGCACACTGCAAGTCTATATTTGAATCTTCATTTTAATGCCTCGAAGAATCTGAATTTTCAGAGTCTACTTCCTCTAACTCTGGAGTTCAACTTTTGACTTTTCCTTTGTTGAATCCTGGCAGAGAAGGGGTCAGAGGTTAATGGACTTGGGAATCCAAGGCTCAGTAATATAAGAATTGTGCTTTCTATTATCACTTGAGTTTCCACATATTCTCAGACTAAGTAAACACAGTAAGCCTCACTCATTACAATTCAACTACATAGAAAATGCATAAGTGAATCAAGGAAGCAGGTAAAAGGACCTCATGATGAGGTGAAGATTACAAGCACTGGGAAAACAGTGCTTGGACTAAAGAGACAGGGACAGAGAGAGATACGTGACAGGCAGGCCATTCACTGTGTAGTCATTCCTCTTACCTGCAAAGCAGGCAGCCCACAGTCCATAGATACACGAGAGGGAAGCAAAGGCTTCTAAATAAGTCAATTAATGAAACATGTATACAAGTGAAAGCTGTGAGTAGTGATTAGGTCCTTAAAAGAAAAGGACTCATTGCAGAAAAGAAGAACTAGCAACACAGAGACATGTTAGGAGGAGAGGTGCTAGGAATGTCTGGGGCAGGGTCAGTGCCCTTTATAGCAAGGCTGAAATGTTAGCTGATCCCTAATTAGAAGGAATAGGAAATCAACATCAACACCCAGAATAGTTTACAAACCTGTCTAAATGAATTATAACAATATCCCATTCCGATCCAGCTTTCTCAAGAATCCTGGTTTCTCTCTATGTGACATGGGGCATATGTTACATTTGTGTGAAGCACAATTTACTCTGCTCCTTGGTCTGCTCTGTTTAAGGCTAAATTCTGCAGTCACAGCAAACTCAGCATTCTGACTTTTAAACCCACAGAGATTAGCAATGAGAGAGGGTCTGCCGAGATACAAACGCTAACATCAACAAAGAAAAGGAACTCTGAAATGCCAGAGAACCCAGCAGTATCTCAAACCTTATCTCAGGTCTTGGTGACAGGTCATCGATGGCCAAAGTCTACAACAAAATCTGCAAATGGGACAGGTACAGTTGATTTTCAAAGGTTGAAAAGTAAGCAAGGAAGTTTGGAACTATTTTGTTCAAAGAGGTTGAAGAAAAATAATTAATGTCTTCTAGAAACTTGATTATCAGAGCAAGCTGTCAGGGGATGTGGGCTGCTGAAGGCTCAACTGCATTGAAGAGAGTGTCTCCAAAATTCATGTCTGCCCAGAATCTGTAAATAAAGCTTCTTTTGGAATAGAAGTTTTGCAGATGGAATTATCCTAATGAGGCCATCCAGGATGACATCATTCGTCATCCCAATGATTGCTCCGCTCATAAGGAGAGGGACATTTGGCAAAGGTGCACGGAGGGAAGAGAGCCATGGGAAGGCAGAGGCTGGCTGAGATCGGAGTTGTGCTGCTATGAATTCAGGAGCACTAAGGATTATCAGTAGCCACCAGAAGCTGGAAGAGTCAAGGGAAAACCGTCTTCCCTAGAGACTTCAGGCACAGCATGATTTTGCCAGCACCTCAATGTCAAACTTCCAGAACTGTCAGACAATCAGTGTCTGTTGTCTTAAACCACCCAGTGTCTGGTACGTAGTTAGGCAATTCCAGGAAACTAATACATACAGGGTCTCATTCAGTCTGATTTATTCAATTAATTCAGACTGTTGCTTTTTGAAATAGATTGTGCTTGGTGAGTGATTTCCATTTTACAGATTCATTCTAAGCATTTTGTTTGGATCAACTCACTTAATCCTTACACTCACCCTCTGAGGTGGATATTATTATGACAAAAATTTTCATTTATGTTGAAGTTCTGCTGTTACAGATGAGGGAATGAGGCAGAAAGAAATTGAAACATTTGCTCAAATTCACTCCGCTAGTGAATACCGGTGTAGGAAATTGGACTTGGGCAGACAGCTTCCAGAATCATGCACTACTACCCATCTAGAACTTAAATTACTTGTTTTCGTAGAGTAAATGATCCAGATAATTCACTGAGCTTTGTTGTGGATAATTCAGGTCAAAAGATGGCGAAACAAAAGATAGTGAATTTCTCTCTCTCTCTGTCTTTTAAGAAAAGGTGCAGGCAGGAGTGAAGGTGAGCAGGCAGGCAGGCAGGAAGAGAAACGAGGAAGAAACACTTTATTTCATTTTAATTTAGTTGTTCACACTGGCTGTTTTCTCCCTGATGCAGGACTCCAGGGGTATGTGGTCTGGCTGCTTCTGAGGTGATTGACCTAACCATTGTTCCACCAGGAAAGTGAATTTTAAGATTCATTAGTGATTTGCTCTAGCAATGTGCTGCTTATTCATTTACCAACCATGTCAGGCCAGTCATTGGTCCCTTTGTAATAGCTATTACTATTTTCTGGAATGGTCTTTCTGACATTGCATATTTTGAGTTACATCTTATTTTTCAAGTCACAACTCATACACAATGGTTAAAGAATATGCATATATATGCACATACATATATATGTTTCAGAGTATATAATGCAAAAATTGATAGAATTTAAAAGACATTTGAACAAGTGCACAATTTTGGTTGGATACCTTAACACTCCTCTCTCAGCAATAGAACTTGTAGTCAGGAAATCAGCAAGGATTCTGTTGACTTGGACACTCAATTAGCTGGACCCAACTTAACATTTATAGAACCCTCTGCCCATTAGCAACAAATACACATTGTTTTCAATTGCACATGAAACATTGATCAAGATAGACTAATATCATGGGCCATTCACAAAACCTGTATGTCAAAAGAATTGAAGTTATATAAATATATTCCTGGACTATAATGGAATGAAGGCTAGAAATCAGTAACAGAAAGCCAGCTATCTGTAAAATACCCAGAAAGTTAGAAATTAAACAACTCATTTAATCTTTATAATAAACATGAGGTTGGTACTATTATTATTTTCCTTTACAGATGAAGACACGGTACAGGAAGAAGTGAATAAGCTTGCAGCAGTTCACTGGTATTGGAGGCAGGAACTGGACACAGGCAGGTTGGCTCCAAAATCAGTCACCACTGTCCAGATGATACACTTTGGAGTGGGCCATATACCCCAAAGTGTTTCCAGAGAGCAGACTATCCACATAATCCATTTAGCTTCATTTGGGGTATTCAGGTCATTTGTACTGGGTATGACATTCTGAGTTGACAGGTTTTCCATCTGATACGCACTTTAAAGATGTTTTCACATTGTTTCTCACCACTGTTCTCCAATATGGAATGGGCAGATTTTTTTTTTTTTTTTTTTGACTGTTTATCGCTGGTTTTGTTTTTCCCTTTTTTTTTTTTAGCAGTTTACTGATCACTTGCCTAACGGTAATTTTCTTTGAGTTTATCCTGCTTGTGATTTGCTGGGCTTCTTGGGCCTATAAACTGAAGTATTTTCTTTTCATCAAATTCGGAAATTTGGGACCACTATTTTCTTCAAATCAATATTCTATCACATTATCTCTCTCTTCTTCTAGTACCTCATGTTAGATAATGTTCCACAATCAATGAAGGTCTCAGTTTTTTAAGTCTTTTCACTCTATTTGCTTCAGCTTGAATGATTTGTACCCATTTGTCTTCAAATTCATTGATCTTTCCTTCTGTACTTAAGTGTAGCTAATGTTTTATTTCAGAGATTCATTATTTAATTTTAGGACCTCCATTTGGTTCTTAACAACAACAAAAATCCTCCTGGCAGCCACTAGACTATTACCTCCATGAGGACAGGGCATTTTTCCCATTTTACTCGCTGCTTTATTTCTATCTCTGAGATTTGGCATGTCTGTGCACAGACGAATATATGATTCTGTCTCTCTGGTTGTAGCTGATAGGATATGGAATGAACAACTGACATAGGAAAGAATGCCTGGGGGCAAATCAGAGCTGGCATGCTTCTTCTGGTCCCTCCAATATGCAATTATATCAAAAATAAGGGATTCTGCTCCTCATGGAAATCTATATTTAGAACATGACCGATTGCCATAGTTTGGTTACAGAAGCAGACCCTGAGAATCATGAGACAGGAGGATTCAAGGACAGTCATTTCTTTGGGGAAAGGGTTACAGGAAACATCTATAGGACAGGTGAGAAGTAGGCAATGACAGGATGCAGCCAGTCAGGGGTGTATTAGCGGGCTCCTCACTTTGTGGACTAGACCTTCATCCCAGCAGAGGATTCTGGAAGTCAGTGTGGGATCCTCCCACCAGGAGGAATAAGAGAGCTATGACTATACACACTGTTCCTATGAGTTATTGGCTGAGGGCATCTGGGTTTGGATTGAACTTGCTAATTCTCCTGAACTTCTGTCTGCCAAACGAGCATTTCAGAAGGAACCAAAGAAAGACCACAGGCTTCAGAAGTCCTGCAGAGAGCACTGCGATGCTGCAGATCTAGCTGCGGTACCATCCTCAGGTCCTCCGTCGACAAATTCATCTACTCTGTCAACAAACATTTATAAGACGAATACTTCATACAATTCTAGGCTCAAATAAATATTAGCTCAGAGTAATAGATAAATCCTAGAATTTGTAGCCAGCCCAATTTGGGTTCAGTTATTATCTTTTCTATTTACCTGCTTTGTGACCCTGAAAAAAAACGACTTAACTTTTCGGAACTGAAGCGCCCTCATTTATGAAAAGGTGTAATGTATAAGATCGATGCGCGAATAAATAATCTTGTTCCTGGCATACAGTCAGCACCAGAAAAAAAGAAATTTATGTCGATTCCCTTCTCCTGGCATTAAGCCAAAGCCATAAATTATGGAGTTTCAGGCTCAGTGAAGCAGGAGGAATTTGTATGGAGGGCATGAGGAAGAGGGGAGAAGATTCTCTAGCATTCCTGAATTACAGTGTGGAAGGAATGCCTCTTTGTCTTGCTTCCTAGCATTAAACTTGAGTGCCCAGGAGAATGTGGCACAATTTCCAGAAATGCAGAAACGAGAGAGAGAAGTTGGTTTGGTGGAAGGATGAGTAATTAAGCAATTCAGGAAATTGTTCGGAGATTTAGTCCAGGAGATGTCAAAGGTCTGGATTTTGCCCTGGATTTTGTCAATATATGAATTCAACTTAAGCATTTTTATCAAACATATCTATATGTTTTCATTTTTTAAGAAACATTACATTATAATTTTATAGGTTTAAGGTGTATGTTATCATAAATCAAACATGTATTTATATCTTAATAGAGATCGCTAGAGTTAGAAAACTCCTACTCAAATTTCAGTTGTGCCATTTAATAAATGTACAAATCATTTGACTTTTATAGGCCTCAGTTTCCTCACCCACAAAATGAAATGACACCTGCTTTGTCTCTGCCATATGTAAATTACAAAGTGCTACCCGAAAGACATGAAAATGCTCCTTGGGCACCCTAGTGGCTCAGTTGGCTTACAGGCAGCTGAGGTGCAGGCCATGTAAAGCCTACAGATTGGGGTTTGAAACTGAGGGCCAAGGGTGAAACAAGAAAAAGAAAATGTCACTACTATATGATGAAGACATGACTCCTGCTATTTATTTTCTTAAAGGAAAGACGCAGGCAGGAATGAAGGTAAGTAGGCAGGCAGGCAGGGAGAGAGAAGAGGAAGAAGCATCTTTACTTTGTTTTTATTTCATTGTTCACACTGGATGCTCCCCTCCCAGTGCCCAGGACACAAACCCACCTATGTGGCCTGTGCTCCTTTGGAGACAACTGACCTAACCACTGCTCCACCAGGGCGTGCAAGTGTTGTTGTAACTAATAACATTAAAAAAGCATTTCTAGTGGCTTCTAGTCAAGGTAACACCATTATAAATCTGCCTAAACCCCCATATCATGAGGACAGCAACATTTAAGCAACCTGCAGGCAACCTTCCACTAAAAACAGGTGACAAGCTAAACGGAGAAAGACGAAAGCTGTGTGATTTTACTCATGTGATACATGAAGCAAGACAAATGACTGAACTAAATAAAACAAAAACAAGCTCTTAGATTAGAAGAACAAGATAGTGGTTATCAGAAGGGAAGGGGGACGGGGGCCCTTGGGTGGTAATGGATGAAACCAGAATTCTGGAGGCAAATGTAAGGTAGTATATATACATGTTGATTAAAAGGCTGTACATTTCAAGCTATCTAATGTTATAAACCAATATTACTGCAAAGAAAAAAAAATAGATGCCGAGGTTTACTCGAGGACCCCAAAATTACTGTGGGTGGAACCAATCCACCACTATTAACAAAACCTGCTCACAGACCTTGAAGTGTTAGTGTGAATGATCCAAGGGAAGAGGAAGGGGAGTTCTGATGACAGTGATGTCATGATACATTAATTCTTAAAAATGAGCCAATTTGATTTGTAGTATTTGCTGACACTGAGTGTGTGAATACTTCCACCACAGTTAATGTCATGAACTGCAAATTTGGGAAGAGCTCCAAGTCTTGCAAGGCAGGGTAACCTGAGTGCTTCAGAAGGGAGCCCTGGAGCCCTGCGGGGTCTTCCCACACAGACCAGGTGACAAAAGCTCATCCTCAAAAGCAGAACACTGCTCTCAGAGGAACATGGTTTGTTGTGGCCTAAGTCCTCCGGGCTCTCAGATATATTCGGTACACTCCTATGTCTAGGAGGAAACACACATACCCGAGTACACAACTTCTGGAAGTCGAATCTAAATTGACCAGGCAGGGCAGTGGTCGAGACAGAGAAAAGGTGCAAAGGAAGATCTCTGAGCTGTGGAGGTGAGTATAGAAGTAACAGAGAGAGAGAGCTCTCTGAGCCAGAAAACTGTCTTGGTGTATCTCCTTCTCCCTTCTTGATTTTATTTATTTATTTATTTTGCTGTATTAACTGTCTCCCTACAAGACCCATGCGGACAGGAATGTTGGTATAATTTGTTTAGCGACGTAGCTCAACTGGCCTAAAAGAGCACACAGTGTTTAGTGAACAGCGGTGAAATGGATGCATGAACTATTCAGAGAACAGCCGCAAACATCTCCAATCACAGGCAGACAGGACTCTCGTTAACGTGAGTAGCAATGTTAGCATGTTTCTCACATTGTCTTCCGGAAGGATGCCAAGGAATGCATGAGCAGACCCAGCACTCTCCAGCTTCCAGCATAAGCTGCCCCTTAACAGGGTAAGGAGAACTTGTTTTCAAGTCTCTTGTATCATCAAGGACCCACCTGCCCACGTGGGACTGGTGCTAGATTTATGCTAGAGGTCTAGGACCTCAGCCATGTCTTTCATTTGTTTTTACAACTAGACAATGGTAAATCAAATCCTGCCCGCATTCTTGCATTCTTGCTGCGTGGGTTAAATTCCCTCTCGGTAGGTAGCACACTCCAGGGTGCCATGGCCAATGGTGAGCTGCCATGGCAATCCTGGGCAGAGCTAGAATGAAGGCAAACACTTACCTCCTTCAACAAGGCACTTTTCTTCCCAGGAACAATAGATAGAATTAAAAAAAAAAAAGCTGAATTGGAATTATTGTACTGTTTATAAGACTCATTAAAAGTTTAGCTGACTTTTTTTTGCATTAGAAGTATTTTACGACATGCCCTGGTGGAGGAGCGGGTTGGTCTGCCATCTTGCGCTGAGTGCAGTTCACATAAATCCTGAGGACCTGGGCTGGGGAAGACCAACCAAAAAATAAAATAAAATGCTTCTTCTTCCTCTGTCTACCTGCCTAGCTGCCTATGTGCCTTCATTCCTGCCTACATATTTCCTTAAAAAAAAGTAAGAAAATTAAAACACACATTGCAATGAGTTTACTCCAAGCCAGTCTTACTTACTACTACAAACTTAGACTATTTTGAAACAAATAATTGTACTTCTACCTCATATCATTTTATATCATTTACAATGTCACTGTTTTAGCTCAAATAATCATATTTAATTTTAATGACTAATTAAACATAATTGTTTATATTTTCCTAATTTTTTCTTTTTTTGGGTCCATATATGGCAATTGACTGGTATCTTACAAGTCTCTGTAGACTTTTCTTCCCCTACTATTTTATTTGCTCTTTAACACGAATTTGTTAGTTACCTACGGTCAGGATTGTGCTGGAGACATCCTTACAGTGTCTTTTAATACTTCCCTGCATTTCCTGTTAGTTGATGGTCATACCTAGAGGGAGGATCAGAATTAGGTTCAATCTTTTGTCATACTCCATCATGGGACTGTGATCTCCTTCATGTCATTCTCTTTTTCTGTGATGTTGAAAGCTATTGATCATGATTGCCAAGAGTCATTACTAGTGGAATACGCCTACAGAGAAAAATTATTTCAACAACTATTGAAGGACCTTAAATCACAGTTCATTTAGGAAAGGCAGAATAAATGCTTGATTTTTCCTTTGATCCATCTGGTTTCAAAATTATGACTCTTATCTTCCAATGTGGCCGAAGAAGTTGGTTTGTTTCCTCTGAGTGCCACTGGCAACTCATCCATCACCTGCTCCTCCTGAGTAGAACCTGTTCCAGGAGGAAGAGAGTTCCGTGTCGGGGATATAAACTGGTTACCCACATGCTCATCCTAGAACACAGACTCCGCCTTCACACACATTACTTCCTGGGTGACAGTCGTGGGTCACTAAAGATCAAGTTGGGGCTTGGAACCCATCTACTGACTCCTTCCCACTGGCCTGCAGGATAGGCCTCCCCAAGATTTCCAGAACAGGCCTTCCTCAGATGCGCCACTTTAGCATTTTGAGGTGAGGTCAACCGAAGCCTTGCAGGTGCCAGAGAAATTTTTCCCACTCCCTTAAGTACTAGAAAAATGAAAATTGGAGCCATTATCCAGATTTGTTATCTTGGCTACTTCTCCAGAAGTAACATTTCTGTCAGAAACTCATCTAGATGGCAGGGCAAACGTGTCCTTACAACATCTGCTCTCATGAGTCGTTCTCTCCTGTCAGTTGAGTGCCCCTCCTTCCTCCTCAAAGCCCCAGGTCCCAGCCCATTCCTTAGCTCAGGTCTTATACTCTTGTTATGCCCCACTGACTTAGAACCTACACCCAGGTGGGTTCTTCATACATATGTAATCAATGTTCTTTTCGCCTACTAATCTGTCTGATGTTAATTTGATTTTTCACCAGACCCAGAAGAACCCAGAGGGGTTGAGGAAAATTTCCTCTCCCCCCACTACAGTGTTGTGATACATTCCATTTTTAAAAATAAACATATTTTTTCTTGTTAGAAAAAAACATACGTTTACTGTAAAATATACCAAAGAACAGAAAAGTAAAATTAAGATTATTAAACTCACTTATAACACAATAATTCACAAATGCAATTTGGCATGTATGCTTCTTTGGTCTCTTCCCTTTGACTGCATGTATGCGTGGTGCATATGTAACAAAACAAGATCAAATCACATAGACTGGTTTGCACCGTGCACTCTGCCTTCAGCAATATATAGCAACCACTTCCCCTTGCTATTAAATGATTCTCTACGCTCTCCCCTATGTCCGGAGTAGGTGATTTCACCAGAGAGAAGAGTCCTCTGACCAAGAAAGAAGGGTCTGTCAAGGGTCAGGGCCCAACGGGGGGTGGGCACTCTGGCCTCCCCTAGAGACCTACAGATATGCTAAAGCAAGAGAAAATAACTTGGGGAATGGGAAACCTGCACGTGAGTTTATATGATTTTATAAAGCAATACACATTAAAGAAGATAAATAAATAAAAAATAAAGAACTTCGGAGGGACTTGGGATGGGTGGCGCTTGACATCGGCCCACTCAGGGCTCTCACTCAGGGAGGGGAAATTCCCGAGGCACCTGAGTTTGCCAGGAGACCTTGCAGCCAGCTTGCTGATGTCATACCTTGCCTCCCTTTCAGTCTGATCGCTCACTTCTGGAAGGCAGCTTCTCCGCTCTTCTTCAAATTGGCACCTGAGGGCTGGGGACAGGCCCAGGACCGAGTAGTTGGCACACCCCACATGTCCCGGGATGGCCAGCCAGGAGAGTTTAAACTAGACACATCCTTTCTCTGGCTCTTGTTTTCTTCTGGGATGACAAGGTACCTTTAATACTGCTTCATCTCCTCGGTGAGCTTTGCAAAATCTTTCCACAATATTTTGCATTAAAAATGCAATGGGGGCCTCTGGGGAATTGCAATGGTGCAGGCTTTCTGGAAGTTGCTACCCGATATTTAAGACAGAGGTGGACACCAGCAGCGGAAACGTCTGCCTTAGAGGAGTTTGGGGGCTGCGATCTCCCAAGAAGAGTGGGACTCACTCAAGCTACCTGGGTTTCTGCAGGCTTTTTTTCAGCTTAGTACAAGAAAATCTTTTCATCGGTCACAGCTGGGCTCCTATTTTAAAGCAAAAGAGCTCATTGTCCTGAAGTCACCCATCCTGTCGGACCACTTTGGAAATTTCTTTCTGCTCCTCAGGATGCCGAGTCTATCAGGCCACAGGGTCCAGAGGAGTGTGACCCGGCGCTGCTGGTAACGCTTGGGAGCTTTCCCCAGCCAACCTTTGGGAAGGGGCAAGCCCGATTGCCGTTTCTACCAGAGAAAGGGAGGTACCCGGGAAGAAAGGTTCTGATTACCAAGCACGCTTAAACTTGACTTTAAGAACAGTAAACACTCCGCAAGCTGGAGAAGGATGAATTATTAACCTGAAAAACCGTGTGTGCTTTCAAATTGTGTGCGTTGAGAGATTCGCTCTCCTTTGACCAAACTTCATGTTTCCCCTGAGCCCTCTGCTAGAGGAGGCCTGATTTGGGGGCTTCCCTCTCTGGACTTGTTAAATCCTGTTCATTCATTTGGTGTAAAGCCCTCCCCTTTGTGTCTGATCACTCTGGCCTGCCTCCGTAGGATTTGTTGAGTGGATCTATCAAGAATCCCCACCCCCACCCCCACCCCAACTCCTGAGGTTTCCTCTTGGTAATCTTCCATCCTTTGGCCTCCTCCCAATTTAAATTCCCACTTGTCCTTATTGAAGTTGGAGTTGAGTCTCCTCTCTCTCCTAGAGAATCCCGTTATAGTAGCCCCCTTGAATATGGTCTGCCTGACCATCTTTAACATGTGACCTGACCAGATTCAACAGTATCTCTGTGTTCAAAGAGATATCATTCAATGATTACCTGTTTCCAAAGAAATACTATAAAATACATTTATTAAGCATATTTTAATCTTTCCTTTGTGTCAGGCTTTTGCACTAGTTTCCTAAGTTTATCATTTGGGATGTGATATTGAATGTCTGGTTGATAAAGTTTTGCTGGAGTAAATGTGATGCCAGTTTGTAGTTGTCTTGTTAATATTATCCATAAAGATAAAGATTTTTTGCAAACTTTATATTTCAAAGCTTTAATCAGGTGGGCAGAAGTATTCTTTCATTTGGATGAAGCTAGTTGGAGAGTGGTGATTTTCCTTCAGAAAGGTACCAAAATATCAGATGCCACCAAAAATGTCAGAAAGCCGGTCCGCCAATCTAGGATTCTGGACCTCCAGCCCTTTCATTTAGATTTTTCATAAGAATAAAGGACAAAGGAGAGGAAAAACCAACCAAAACCCCAAACAAAGTCCTTGATAACATTAGAGTATGACAAGAATGTTCTTAAAAATTCTCTCCTGGTGCACCCCGGTGGAGCAGTGGTTGGATCAATCATCTCTGAAGGATGCAGGCCACATACCCGAGTTCGAGTCTGGGGTGGGTGGTGGGGGCGGGGGGGTGTTGGGGCGAGGGGGTATAATCAGTGTGAACAACTAAATAAAATAAATCACTGATTCAGATAGTTGCCACTGAGGCATGTTTAACTGGATCTTCTAATAAAGGGATTACATTGTCCTCAAAAACTGTTGATCAAACTCAGCATCATGAAGTGAGACAACCAGACATTCTGGATGTAGAATGTATCATCTATGAGATATTCTTACCCAAAGGAGGAGAGGAAGGGAGGGAGGGAGGGAGGGAGGGAGATAGTGAGGGAGGAAGGAATTAAAGGATGGATTATGATGATGTTTTTAAAGTCATTTATGAGTGAAATTATAAAAAATGGGAAATTGATAGAAGACCAAGTATTAATGGCTCTTGAAGCTGAGTACAAGTATGGAAGTGTGTTATCGTTTCTATGTGTGCTATAGTTTCTATGTTTGTGTATGTTTGGCTATGTTCACTATAAAATATTAAATGAAATAAAAATGCCATCAGAAGAGAAGAAAATATTCTAAATGCAGTCTGAGTAACTGGTGGTCACTTCATCGCTGATTAAAAAAAAAACAAACCATGAGTGGTCCTCCTGTACTGTTTATAGAAATTCAGTATTTCATCTTGAATACGGGGCGCCTTATATTTGCCACTTAAACTTAACATTTGGGATTCAGTTCTTTGAGACAAGGGTTGCTCACTAGCACCTGAGATCAAACATTGTTCAAAGCACAATTCTTCAATGTGATAAGCACTATAAAGCTCAGAAGATAAATTTCACCCCACATCTCTGGATTACGACAGAAAAAGCCCTCCTTGCCAAGAAGCAGTGCTAAGTTTTAAGTGAGTTTCACTCTTCCCTCCCCCCATTTCTCTTATCACTGAATTTGAACCTCCCAGGTTGGAAAACACTAGCTTAACTCAACAGCAGACAAGTCTGTCTATGCTAAAGGGCTTGGCATGCCAGGCACTGGCAGAAGTGGATGCCAACAAACCTTCATCACCTGGGAAGTTCTTTCTTGATATGTTTATTTTACAAATTTCTCTGTGTCCAAAACTCAGTTCACGTAACATTATCTGTTTAGGGATGATGGAGATACATTCTCACACAACAAAAACACAGAATAATTTTACTATGAATACATGAAAACAATTCTCATGTCACTCCTAGAGGAAGCCCCACCACTTTGTTTCCTCACTCACACCCTATAATCACCTCCACTGTGGGGCCTATTTACTTTGTATCCTTTATTATTATGGATATTTTCAGATACACCCCAAAGTAGAATGAAGGCGCCTCTGGGTACCCTTTACCCATCTTTAACAATTACCAAATCTTTTTTCACCTATTTCTCCTGGATGTGGTTTGGTTTTTGTTTGGAGCATTATTAAGCAAATGACAGGCACACCATCAGTCTGTCAGTCTTATACGCACTTGCCTGCATTTATCACATCGTGACAGAACTGACTTACCGGGCGGTTTCTCCTTTGGACCACCGGCCTTCAGGGACAGAGATTCCTTTCTAGTTTTAGCAACCAGCAAAAACTGGTCCATGGTGGATGCTACATACATACTTGGAATTCAGTGTGCAATGAAGGGAAATGAATTTACCGCTGTAGACTTAAGAACAAATCTTAAAAGCACAGAATGCCTAAAACCTTGAACATCAAATCCATGGAAAGATTCATTTACTTAGGAAGAAGCACTAGCAGCATGAGAACGAGGCTCTATAGCAGACAGCCTGACTTGAACCCCAGCTCTCCCACCATCTGCTGTGTCAATGGGTATGGTTGACTGTGTTTACCAAAGATGGCTACAATAGTATCTCCGGGCACACCATTTCTAGGATGTGGTTATTTCTCCATCAAGAAGCAGGATTTGTGTTTGGTTCTCTCCCCTTGAATATGGGAGGGCTTGTGACCAGAGGGGAAGTGATGTCATTTGACACGATATCCAAGTGAAGTCATAAAGTCAACACAACTTCCGCCTTGTTAGCTAGACCATAACACTGGACCTGAGCACGGCCACCTCAGCAGTCCAACTACCTCAAGACCGCCGGGCCGTGAAAAATCCAAAGACCACATGGAAAGATGCAAAGACTAAATAAGGAGAGATACCTGGCTAGCTCCAAGCGACGTCAGACGCACTGTTCTCACATTCCCCACTATTCTAACTCCACCCACTGTCCAGCTAAGGCTGTGTCGAGTCAGAACTGCATAGCCAAGTCCTTCTTGAATTCCTGACCCACTAATACCATGAAAGAGAATGACTGTTGTCTTAAGTCGTTAAGTATTGGGACAACTGTTGTATAGCAATAGGTAACCAGAACTTTGAACAGTTTTTTACTGACCCTCTTTGTACCTGTTTCCATATCTTTAAAACAGGGATAACAGTACCTACACCACACTGGGCTTTTCTCAGTATTGAAGGAGGTAAGCACTTCAGTGTCTGGCCCGCTGCAGCACTTAATAAATGTTGGCAGTCCTTTGGCAAACATACATAAAATCCGGACCAACCTAATAAAGATTATTTGCAAGTTCCCATTTGCTATGCACACTCATATATTTGGGATAAGGGTGTATTCCATAAATGAAAATTCAAGATTCCGATGAGTTTTGCATTCTTTCCATGATTAGGAAGAAAACAGAATTAAAAAAAAATCACTTGGATTATACACACCATGAAATGAGGAGTGCTTGGCAGTTTTGACTCTGGTTCAACTTCCCCCTCTGGCAAAACATGCTTCAGAAAGCAGAAACAATAAGGTCTTGTGATCATTCTCTCCTTTGTTCTCAGGCAAAAGTAAATTGAGTAGAAGGGAAAGCTTCTCACAAATTTGATCTCTGAAGAGAATTAAATAGAATTAAATTATGTGTTTCTTTTCTTTCATGAAAACATGGTATTTCACACTCATTCAGGAAATTTAGATGCAGCTGAGAACGGCATTATTTGCTAAAAAAAAGGAAGATGACCAGGGAATTCACTGAAGGAGATGTTAGTCATGTATTAGAAATGTCTCACAACAAATCGATAAGCAAGGTGAAATACACATTTCTGTTTGGTATCTTGCATTTAATCAACAATTTCTAATCATTAATGGTGCATTTAACTGCTTCTTAAAAATTACAGTCACTGATTCACTCGACTATTTATCAATACAATCCACCTCAAGTACTTTTACACTAGGAATTGAGATACTTTAGGTGCCTTTTTAGCTCAAGGGGAAGCTTCAAAGACACACTTGTTGGGCCCACGTGGATCCTCCTCCTGAAAGGGTAAGCTTAACTTTTCTACTTGCTGTGTTTTTTCCTTAAAAGCACTCCCTCTCTCACTGCAATGTCAACATGAAAATTACAGTTCAGAATTCTTAACAGCTTTTATTAAAGATGGTGTAGATGGGAAGAGTTTAATATTCTGTGTAGAGATATAACACGGGTTGAGGTAACTGAATGAAAACAAAAATAATCTTTCCCTCAAGTAATGTGAAAGACATCTAAAAAATTTCACTATAAGAGTCATGTGTTGTAAGACCTCTTAAGGAAGAATTAAAGGGTAAGGAACCTAAGACTTTATGAAGAAAACTGAGTTACAATCGCAAGTGGAAATTTTGGAGCTGAAAAACATAAAACCAAGCAAATTAAGAATTTGCTTTTTCTTCTGAAGACACTGTCACCCTCATCCTCTTGGTAACACTCAATATCTTCGAATAGTCTATCACAAGTCAAACTTTAATATCTACCTCCCCAAACTGATAGTGCTTTATTTCAAACCTTGTATCCTTGCGTGGTGTTTAATGCTGAGAACTTAATGATAGCACATTATGCAAAGAGAGGCAAGATCTTCTCTCAAGGAACAGACGATTGTGGTAGATGGCGCAGAGGCAGGAAGGGAAAGACTGCGAGATCCTTCTTTACACACAGAATCTTAAGTGACTCACAGCTCCTGCAATACTGTGAGAGTTTTGATTTTTGAACTCAGAGAAGAACATGCATTTTTCAATTAAAATTTGTAATTTCAGTTTCCAAAAATTTCATTAATTTTTGTTGAGTAAGTTTATATACTATATTCAATAAAATTCATGCTAATCTTGGTGGGAAAGGATTTCTCTGTTGCCAACTCTAAGAAAGATCAAAGGGGAAGCACAGACCTATTTGGTGTATTTACATTAGCATAATGTTGCAGAAATCACCCACACATCAGTGCTAACCCTTTGAAAGTCTATGAGTGATCCATTTTTCTAACCCATACTTTGTGTTTGACAGTGGCAATGTTAGCGCAAGATCTTTATTATAGGAGCACTGCATCAAACCATCTAAGAGTTCAAAGGGACATTTGAATTTTTCAAGTGCAAGTTACATCTCATTAGAGAGTTATCAAATCAGTTTAGCAGGTTACAACAGAGATATTTGTAACAAAACAGAGTAGAACATAAAAATATAAAAGTATTCAGAATACTTAACTTAACTTATTGTAGCAATCATTTTGCAATGTATACAAAAATTAAGTTATAATTCTATATACCTGAAACTATACCTCAATAAGAGTATAGAGGATATATTCTTTCATAAAGCTTTTATTTTTCTTAATTTCATAGACACAGGTATGGAACACGTGTATACTCGCATATGCACTATATTATGTGAAATGTATCAACAAATTCTGGCAACACTGACCCCTCCAGTAGGTGTGTGTATATCCTCTTCAGCTTTCCCATAAAAATGCATAATACAGATGTCACTGGCTAAGTAACGCTGCGGATCAGGGACTGTTCCAAGCTCTTCTCATGTATTAGGTTTTGTCATCCTCAAAGCAAGCCGATGAAATAGGTGTCATCATCTCCATCTTATAAGAACACTGGGACACACAAAAGGTAAGTAATCTGAACAAAGTCCCCTGGCCAGCACGCAGTGGAGCGGGATCGACCCCAAACACTCTGACTCTGAAAACACGTTACGGCGCCTCTACCTGAAAAACCATCTTAACAGGGAACATGTGTCCTCCCAAGACACCAGTCTCTCAGTGTCCAAGTCTCCTGTGTGAACACACATCTCTGAACTCCCGGGCTGGCCGCTATATCTCAGGCACCATCTACTGAGTAAAACCGTTTTCATGAAACTGAAATCAAACAAGCTCCAAATAAAAATGAAAAAGCATATTTCAAAGACAACATATTTATTTACATCACTATTTCCTTTTTACAACTCCTACCCTGTTAAATAATAAGATTTCCAGCAAATCAGACAATTTTAAATTAAGATATTTTAACAAAGAAAAGTCACACAATATGATTTTTATGTACATACATTTTTGAGAGTTTTAAATAGTTTTTTTAAACTGCACTCAACGTAACTCAAAGCTCTTATAGGATCTTGCATCTTTTTCAAAAAATTTTAGTTTAGGAAATTATACTTATAATCAGACCTTACCATGAAGATCCATTCGGATAAAATTCCTGTTACAGTGCTTAAAACACAAACCTGATTCAGAAGTGATCCACATGCTGGGTGCAAGCTGAAACTTCTGACATATTTTGATAGTAAGCAAAGATATTTCTTAGATTATTTAAACTGCTTTGATTAAAACTGGAAGTTTTCTCTATCAGACATAAACCGTCTGCGAAGTTGGTGTGTATTGTATGTATTTTAAGCACACACTGAATTTATACAGATGGGTTTCTCTCCAGTTCAGCCAACTCTGAAAAAGATGCCTGGGAACTCAGAGAACTGTATGGGGGCAGATGCCGGAGCATTTTCCTCTCTGTCCAGTCATATTTGGAATGCTTCATTTTCTTGACATTGCACATGCAAATCACTTATTTGTGAAAGAATTTACTATCCATTAGATACTTGCAACAATGACAATGGCCTGACATCCTTTCACGTCACACTGACAGATTTCAAATATTTATTAATGAAACTATAAGAGAGGATGGATTTTTCTAATATTTTAAGCACAAGTTCCTCTGAATAGTTGGTATAACATCCATTAAAAAATAGAAAAGATTACTAACTTTTAGCATGCTCAAAGCTACAGTGCACAACGAGAAACATATAGCTCTGAATGACTTCTCCATAGAACAGCCAAGGGCCAGTCTTGACCATCACGCAGCGGCAATCGAGGCGTCATCCATGATTCGACCCTGTGGCTTTAAAGTGGAAAAACAAAATGAGTCTACTAAGTAATCGAGACAGGAGCAGCTCTAGTAATGAAAAGATTTCAAAATTAGTGAAGCTGTTTCACAAAAAGACAATGTATGCGAAAATCAAAATATGATGTTTTTCTCCTTTCTTAGCCGACCTTCTTTGTTTGATGAAGGAGATGGCAACTGTGTAGCCTAAGGCACTGCGCTGTCCCCTCTGACACCAGTGGCAGACATCACAGCTGCTGAATCCACCACCAGCACCACCTCTAGGCAGGTGAAAGGGAACCTATTTATCATTCCTGTGTGAGAGTAAGTTTTATTCTCCTCTTGCTCAGGGTCCTCCCGTTTCCAGCTTTAAGTGGCTACAAACCTGAGCTCATAAACACGTTCCTTAGGGATTCAAGATTCCCACTCCTGTTTGAGAAAAAGTAATTCATGATACACTTTAGGATATCTAACAATGCCTACTACAAAGACAGAGGCAGTAGATATAAACGAAATATTGCCTTCTTCTAAAGTCACTGATTGAAAACACCACATCAGAAGAATAAAGGCTTACAAATGAGGAAAGGTATTATAACAGTCCTTAGGTATAAAGTTTCTGAAAGTTTACCAACACCTCAGAGGGTAATGGAGTGGTTAAAAGAATGACATTTCTGCAAATAATTTTATTTTGTTACACAGTTGTACATTAGTACACCTTTGCGGAAAAAGCATGGGAGAAAAGACAGGGTTCAGAAAATAAATTAGAAGTGTTATAACTTCACCAACAAAAGCAAATTGCTATGCTTTAAGCAGAATGATTCCTGCAGTGAAGGGAGGATCCTGCTTTGTTTTGTTGCTGTGGGTATGTGGTTTTGTGTGTGTGTGTGTGTGTGTGTGTGTGTGTGTGTGTGTGTGCGCGCGCGCGCGCATACATTCAAGAATTTGTATGCACAACACATACGCAAATTAGCTCTTTAACACTGAAGGTAGGAATAAAATGAAAGAAAGAATAGCTCCTAGTCTTTCATATTTCATTTGATTTTTTATATAGAGGATGTCTAATTTTTAAATGGAGGATATTATTTTAGACACAGAATAATCATTCAACCTGTTTATTGTCTTTACCAAACGTAGCTTTATAAGTGGGCAGAAGACAACTACATCCTGCAGTTAAAAAACTGAAATCTATTTTTCAACGGAAGAAAAATAATGATCCACCTTTGCTCTGGCACAATGATGTCCAATAAATCTTTCTGTGATGCTCTGTATTTCACTGCTTTCCAACATGGTAGTCATCAGCCACATTTAACTACTGAGCACTTGAATTTGGCTTGTGCAACTAATTATTTCAAATCAAATTTTAATAAACTTTAATTATGAATAGGCAGTTTTAAAATTTTAATAAAGTAAACTTCAATCAAATTTGATAAGGTTTTAAAAAGGCATAATGGATGTAAACATTGAGTCAGTGGTTGTTCAGTAAATGGAAAAGGGTAATCCTCATTTACCGTATGATGCATGAAACTATTTTAATAAGTTTCCTCAACTACCATAAGAGCAGGCTCTGAGGATTCCAGTTAACTTTTTTGGCAGCCATCACATCATCAGAAAATAGTAATTATATTTAGAAAAAAAAATATCATGGCTGTTAGAAGAGGGATGTTAATATTTTTTAAGTTAAGAATGTTTTATTTTTCTGGACGCTTTCCTTGTAGATTTAAGCATTACCACCCAGAAGGGATTTACTGTGAAAGAAAATCAGAGGACTGAACTCGCATTATCTGGGATTAGGTTTGAGAGTACTGTGTACGACAGGAAAAGGAATAAAGAGATTTTGAAGGAACCGAAATACTGATTTCTCAGTAAGACCAACTCTCACATCTCAAACAAGCTGTTCATACAGCTAGAACATGATCGAGTCTGCACACTGACCCTGATTTTCACCTTGATTAAAGTCTCTGTTCAGTCACACTCCAGAGGGTCAAACAGCTCAGTGGTCATGAGACCCCGCACGCGCTACCACTCCTCACTCTGGCCATGAGACTTGCCCTGCAGGGCGACTTCCGATCAGACAGTAGGAAATGACAGTGGAAATGTTAGAACATGCTCACGTGGAAATGTTTAAAAAGTCGCTGTTGGGTGGGAATAAGGGACACATGGGAACTCTCTCTACTTTCCTCTCAATTGTGCTGTGAACTTAAAACTAACCCCTGCCAGAAGTCTTCATACACATTTTAAAAAGCCACCACTGAAATGAAAATCTAAAACTACAAGATTTTTCTCTTGTAATTTAAAAGCATGATGCAGGATAAGAGCTTGGGGTTGTTAATAAGATCACTTTTTTTGAAGAGGCAAAAGAATTGTGTGACTCTAGAAAGATAAAAGCCAGAAAGATTATGTAGGATGCATGAACAGACGACTGACAGTTTACCAAATCCTAGATAACAGAAACAAGGGATAAACGCCCAAACTCAGACAGACACAAAAAGGGAACAATGAACGATGTAACCTGCCCATCCAAACGGTGAAGACTGAAAGAGGGCATCCAGGGTTCGCAGATGCGGCTGTATACTGAGTGACGGGGGAAAGCAAATCCCAAGGGAAGCCTTTGCGTTAGGCACCAAGAGTGGCTTAATCAGAGATGAAACACTGAGCTAAATCTGCTGTGCGACCCGATTCTCTCTCAACACACTATGTTCATTGCAGGTAACCTGGAAACTGTATCCGGGTAAAAACTCAAAATATTAAACCACAGTATAGCTTCATAACAGAGGTCAGAAAGGACCCAAATCTAGTATTACATAGAATTAGGAAATCTCGGGGATCATATTTAGAAAATTAATTCATTTTGATTAAAAACTACTCACAAACTACAATTTAAAAATATACTTTACTAAACCAAAGAGAAAATATTTTTGAGGATACTATAAAAAATACATGATTATTTACCTAAGGGAAATAAAAAATCTTTGAAATTAGATTCCATAAAATGATGGAAACTATACAGAATAGCAATATTGCCAAAAACACATAATAAAAACCTAAACTATCACTGTTAGTCTCAAAATATTATTTATATGGAACATAAAAGCTTCTTTTGCCCCATCTCAAGAAAGTAAATTAAAAAGTCAGAAAACTAAGTCTTACCTTTACAAAAATACTGGTAGGTATAAAGCGTCTGAGCAACTGATTTGTGAAGTTAGGAAATCTAAGCAAGTTGATGTTGAGAGATGGTAGTTGCTGGTATCCCGCCATTAAAGGGTAGAAATTATATAACATTTCCTGTTCGGTGCCTGGTAGGATACGCAGTCGGATCTAAATCATAAATGTTAGAGATAACCAAATATACATACTTGCAATATCTTTATATTGTTACCCCTATATTATTTGCAAGTGACTGAACCTTCGTTTTTTTTGTTGAAAGATTCTCTCTTGCCCTCTTCTTCCATCTCTTAGATTTCAAAATGTAGAGATGAACTAGCACGTGGCTAGTATCACATATAAAAAAATGTGTAAACCTCATATGCATGATTTCTCAATTACTATCAAGATCTAAAAGGCAATTTATTCCTGTTTAAAAATGAGAACACAGGGCAAATTAATATTTCCTGTGTCTTAGATGAGGAAGATTTGACAAGAACAACATGCTATGGAATAATTTGTGGAAAAGTATCTGTTAAACATGTCAACATAAGACAATCTAGTTGTTTCTGGTGTTTTCTTTTAGGGATTTTACCTTTGGTTTATGGTAAGTACTGAATATTTTTCCAACTATATTTGGAAACTTTTAACAATACTTTAGAAAAGAACACAAACTGGCAAGCTTTTGGTTATCTACATTTTATTTTTTTAATAGAAAGGTGCAGGCAGGAATGGTGAGTAGCCAGTCAAACAGGAAGACAGAGGAAGAAGGAGAATTTTTAATTTTATTTTTATTTAGTTGTTCACACTGGTTGTTTCTCCGTGGACCCAGGATTTGAATTTAGGGGTATGTGGCCTGTGCTCCTTTAGAGACGACTCATTTAAACACTACTCTATCAGGGTGCATCAGTATCTTTATCTTCTAATTACTCAAAAGTCAACATGTAAAAAAGATCAGACACTTAAAAAAGGTTACTCATTTGCAAATTAGCAAATACATATACATGTGTCAAACGTGTATACCAGCATATTATAGCTAGCATATTTAATACTACATATTAATATATATGATATACATAATATATATTATAAATTTAGATTAACATATGAATGCACAGTATACTTCATATGTAAGTTTATTTTGCATCTAACAACAAACACAGCACTCAGAATATGCACAGCACAGCTGATAAGTCAGGGGAGATACTTCTATTCATTTATCCCTTTAAGTTTCTTGTTAATAGAGTATTTGCTGACTACTGAGCAGTATCTCATCGGTTTGGCAGTGGAGGACAATTTCTCATTCAAACATGATTTTGACGGTTTGTTCACTCAAAAATCTGGAGAATTTTTCCATTTCTGATGTAAATGGATAAATCTGGATAATTTTTTATGTAGACACAAATTTCTATCTAAATATCAAAAAATAAGTAAATTCTATACAAGACAAAAATCCCCCCAAAAATTCACAGTAGAAAATGAATGTTTTAATATAGTCAGATATTCAGGCCTCAATTTAAAAAGACAGATATTCACAAATCAACTCACTAGTAATAACAGGGAAATCTACAATTTTAGGAATTCTAGTACAGGCCCAGGTTTTGTGCACTCTTATTTTAAAAGAACCTACGTATATGCCCTCAATGATATGAAAACGGATGCGCATTTAATTCACCTCTACAGAAAATCATAATTTCAATGTATCTAAAAGTTCACTATGATCAAAATATTAGGATCCACAGGCAGCCTTAACCAGTTCGTTTGTGAAAACTAAATGCACAACCCTTCACTCCCCAGTTGTACTTTTGTGTCTATATATGGAACCTACTAAGATATAACCTTACCTGTTTGAGACCTGAGAACATGAAGGCATCACTGGGTTCCACAGAAATCTCCAAGTCCTGAACTAAGTCTGTCTTATTCTGCAGGTGATACCTGACCGGTAATGATTCTCGGACACGCCCAAATGATGGCAGATCTGCAGAAAAGAGGACACATTGCTCCTGGTTTGAAAACAACAGCTTATCACTTAGGGGATCTTTTTTATAAATCGATCTCATTTTATAGACCTGGGATTATTTAATGTTATTACTGCATTCTTGCTAAATAAAATTCTTTGATTGGACAATAGCCTTGAAACTGATACAACAGACTAAGAAGAGTCAAAGTTTCCTTCTAAAGTTCATTGACTGAGAAAGGTTCTTGGCTGTCAGGAGGTGAATTATATTTCAGGGGTTGAATTTTTAAATCTACAAAAAATTTTCTGAAATATCAATTATTCAAGAAGGAATGACAGGTATTACATGCCTCTTGATGGGAGCACATACTATTAACAATGAAATATTCTTACGAAAAATTTAAGTGTGATTCTGAATCAGCCTCAGATCTAACTACCAATTTATAGGGACAGAAAAACACTTAAAATGATACAATACAGGTGGACTTGTTTCAGCAGTTAAGTCTACTGCCTTTGCACGGACAGTCCACATACATCCCAAGAACCCGGGTTCATGACCTGGGACTGGGAATGGGATGATGGTGGTGGAGGGTGTTGAAACAACCAGGATGAACAACTAAATAAATCATTCTTCTTCCTCTCTCTTCCTGACTGCCTGCTTGCCTTCATTCCTGCCTACACCCTGTCTTAAAAAAAAGAAAAAGAAACAATCAGCCAAATACATACTGTAGGAAGTTCTACAGGACAAATGACTCAGTTTTTCAACAAATGAAGAGCAAGGAAGAGAGGAAGAAGGTGAGGAGGAAATGGGGGTGTGGAGGCGACAGAAGAAGAGAGCGGAGGGAAGAAAACATTTGTCCACCAAAAGACATATAAAGTATGAAACATCCATTAATTACCATGTAGAGCCTTTAAAACAAAGAAATACTCAGAATCAACCAGAGAAATTTCAACACTGGAACCTGATAATATAAGAAATTATTGCTAATTTTTAAAGTCATGATACTGGTGTAGTGATTGCATTTAGAAAACCACCACTAATTTTAAAGTTGCATACTAAAATATTATAGGGATTTGCTTCAAAATAATGGGGGTAGAAATGGTGTTGGCGAAACAAAATTGGTCATAAATTGTTTTGTAAATGTTGGCCATTTTTCACAACAAAAAAGTTAAAAACAAAAATCTTAGGGCCTAAAATATGTGTTCTTATTAGATTCTTTTTATAAAGTAAAATCTGAATGCTCGTTACCTGCGTTCACATGGAGAGGGATGTTTTCCACAATCACATGTGGCAGCGTGATGATGGTACTGATGACAGGGAGGTTTTCCATGGCTGACGCCCTGTGGAGGAAAGGGCATCTTTCAAACACATATTTTATGTGAGGAGTCAAAAACTCTCATGGGGAATATGTACACTCATCAACTAGTTTCAAAGGAAATACAAATTATTAATTCATCTTCTAAGACCTTATTGATGAAAGTACTTTTGTGAAGCAGGAGCTCTGGGTCTTGAATATTCCCAATAAACAAATGTGATAGCCCCAGGCTGCTATTTGGACCCAGTGGGTGGTGAAGTAATAAAAAGTTGAGTCAAAATGCGTATCACTGACACTACGTGTCACACCACTGAGAACAGTGTCGGCAGTAGTGTGGTGATTTATAGGATGACACAAACTCCTTATCTCACTGAAGACAGCTCGCCGACAAACTACTACAAGTACATAGTAGACTGGAACTAAAAGTATTTTACTATCAACACACAGTGGCATTCCGACACCACTGAAACTGTAAAACATTCCTCCCTGTATTACAATTACGGGGGGAACTCTGGAGGTAACCGGCAGCTGTCCACAAAGAAAGTCCTTAAAAGTTCATGTCTAGACGTGGAAGAGCAGGACACTATGTGCCAACTATCACAGAGCAAGAACAACGGGCAAAAACGCCAAGCTGTTCACATCACTGAGAAATACAGCATTATCGCATTATGACAACATGACAGAATAATTAAGCAGTGTCTTCAAAATGCTATTTTTATTTCTATGACCATATAAATTAAATATCAATATGGCAAATCTAGAAGTGAGAAAAAGATAACTTTTAAAAATTACACATTTCTTTCTTTCTCATTCATAAATAATCTTATTCACTGTTTCAGAACAGAAAATAATTGAGTCATCTCAAGAAAGCATATGAAATATCATGTATCAGCCTCTCAGCCTAAAAGAGAAAAAATGTAGTTGACTTCTCCTGTGTGTCTCCTACTCACATCCTCAGTCTTCCCAATCTAAATTTGTTATCTCTCTTTCCTATGTATTTCTTTACACTTTTCCAGATGATGTATGTATCCCTAAGAAATACATGGTATGTTTTACAAGTTTCCCACTATTGTATACATGTAATTACTCTTAATGTTAACAGGTAGATAGGTGTAGCTCTGTTCATTCTTTTCACTGTATATAGTATTCCATTGTATGAATGTGTCCCAATTCATCCACTTTACTATTCATTTGTTTCTAATACATATATTCCTGTGTACATGTCTGAGGCCTTTTATAGGCTGCAGAGAATAGGCGTCTTCAACTTTATTGAATAAATTTCCAAAGATCATGTTCTAATTTATACTTTACCTTTTTGGCCAACTTTGTATCATTAAGTCTTTTTATTTATTTTTTCTAGAAAGTAGTGGAAGCACATTTGCATTTCAGATTATCAGTAAGGTTGACCTCTCCCTATGCCTACGGGCCATCCGGTTTCTTCTGTTTCACTTACAATGCCTACTTCGGTATTTTGCTATTCTGACTTCCTGTTAGAAAACTTGCCTTTTTTTAAAATTAAATCTTTGATAGGAATTCTAATCCTTTGTCAGTTTCACATGGTGCGTTTATCCCAGTTTGTATAGTCTTTTTACTTTCTTTATGGTATCTTTTCATGAACTGAGAAACTTAATTTTGAGAAATCAGTTTCATCAATTGCAAGTGGCTTGTACTTTTTGTGTCTTATTTAAAGAAATTTTTCCCTCTTCCAAAGTCAAAAAGCAATTCTTAGGTTTTCACTAAAATAAAGTTTTTCCATTTATTTAGAATTTTCAGATAAAGTGTAGAGATCTCATTTTTCCCAAATGGATAGTCAACTGTTCACCACCAAAGAGCCCAGTTCATCCTTTTCCCAATGACCTACAGAGCTACTTTAGGAAAACATCATTTTCTAGATTTGATCTTTTGTTCGTTTGGTGTATTTACATATCCCCAAGCAAATACCACAGCGACGACCATCTTTACAATGTTCTTGGCCTTTAGAAGGCTGATTACCCTTGCCTAACAACTTTAGCTTCTTCTAGAGTATTTTGACTATTTACGAATTTTTGCTTTTCCATATAAATTTTAGATGTGTCAAGTTCCACAAAAACAAAATTGTTGAGATTTTGGCAGGAAATGGTATTAAGTCTATAGAATAACTTAGAATATTAAATCTTATCCAAATCCTACTCAAGATTGCTTTGCATCTCTCCTTTTGCATCTCCTCTGTATTTAGATCTTCCTTTAATACTTTAAAGTTTCAAAGTTTTCTCCATAGAAAGAATGCACATGCTTCATTAGATACACTCCTGTATTACTTAACATTTTTGTTATTATATAAATGATACCTATTTTGAAAATATATTGTCTAGATTTATTGCTGATAAAGAGACACACCATTGACTTCATCAATGTTATATCCTGCAACCTTGCTGAAACTCTTATAATTCAAATAATTTACTGATTTCTTGGGTTTCCTATGTAGACAATCACTTTGACTGCAAGTAAGGGCAGTTGCTACTAATGTTTTTTTAATGGTATTGTCATTAGAATTAGTTTGGCCAAAACTTCATCAGTATATAGATCGCGAAATGCGACAAACATAAATGAAAGTGTAATTATCTTTTTAAATTTTTGTGTATTGGACAAATTGGTCAGTGTTAGCATGTGATTTCTATTCTGTTCTCTACAATTGACAGCTCTCAACTATTAAGTGACAAGGACAAAAAAAAAAAAGATCTTAGAACAGCATGGGTAACACAGAAAAGATAAGGCTGATAAAGTTTTACCTCTTCCAGGAGATAATATAAAGCCCAGTTGCGACACCACCTTCGACATTTCCAACAGATGGGCACCGAAGACAGAAGCATTCACTAGCACTCTCTCCGGTCTGTAAGACAACTAGAAGAAAGAGTGTTTATGGTCCTTATGCAATGATTTCATCTATGAGATGAGTTTTCACATCCAAGTAAAATAACACAAAGAGAATGTCTAATTGGGTGTGCCCAGTGACCTAGCGTCTAGCACAACTTGGGAGCGGTACCACATACATGCCAAGGTCCTGCGTTCAAGACCTGCGGCTGGAGAAGAACAACCAATGTAAATAACTAAATACAAAAACCAAGTGCTGCTTCTGCTTCTCTCTTCCTGCCTGCCTGTACCTTCCCTTTAAAAAAAAAAAAAGTAGAATTAATTGTACATTATTTAGAGAAACTTGGAAATAAAGGCTCAGAGATGTTAAATGAGTTTTTTAAAGTCAGAGTCACTATTTAGTCTTTTTTCTAATTTCTCATTTTCTAATATTCCATTACAATAAAAGCAAGTGATACATCTCCAAGTCCGTTACAAGTTCCTATAAGAATTAATCAAAGGGAGAAGTCTAGAGAATAATAGCCTGGGGTTATTATTTTTCTGTCTCTAATTTATTTCATTTAAAGGAAACATCTTGGGGTAGGGAAGAAAAAAAAAGGAAAAAATTCTGTTACCCCTTAATGTACTCAAAATGCCATCCTAGAAAACTCTAGCTGTCTCTGAATAAACACATATTACTGATACCACTCAAATGGGAAAATATCACAGACTGCCTCATTACTGCCTAATGTGGTCACTTAACTCTTATGTAAGGATGCTTCCCCTCTTGCCAATTTAATAGCAAATTTCCTGATGAAAGATAAGTACTTACTAAACCAAGCCTTTACTATCTTTCAACACTTCACAGCAATGTCACTCCTTTAAATGTCACTCCTTAATAGATTAGACAACAGTGCCTATTTAATGTCAACTGTAGCAAATTAATGAGTGAAACTTTCAAGTAATAACAAAACCCTTAAACATCAAGCAATTGTTTTCACGGTTTTCCAAAGAAGATTGTGATAGATTAATGGTTAAGACTGTGAGCAGATACCAGAAGTATAAAGGAAAAAAAGCAGGGACAGTCATTAATTATTGTTAAGTATTTTAAGGATCAGAAAATGATATTGCAAACCAGTAATTAAGAAACACATCAATTCAAACTTCTTTAAATATCTTTTTAGAATCTGAGACATTCAAACTAAACTCTCCTAAAGTTCTTAATTCTAAGAAGTTAACCAAGATGATGACAATGTTTAAAAATTAACATTAGGGTGAAACTTAAGACTTAGAAAAGTTATTTTTAATGTGTCAAACACAAATTTTGTTGTTTATCGTGCTTGTGTTTTTGAGGTAGAAGGCAGAAAGCTCCCCACAAAGACACCCATATCCTAATTCCTATAACTTGTTGAATATTACCTATAAGGCAAGAAGGAATTTATGAATCTGATTTAAAATCTTTTATTATTTTTTAAACAGAAGGTGCAGGCAGGAATGAAGGCGATTAGGCAGGTGGGCAGGAAGAGAGAGAGAAAGCATTTCATTTTATTTCCATTTTAGTTATTCGTACTAGTTGCTTCCCAAAAGACTCAATACTCAAACCCAGGGGTATGTGACCTTGTGCTCCTTTGGAGGCAACTGACCCAACCCCTACTCCACCAGAGCACACCAAGATAAAAATCTTAATATAGGGTGATTATACTGGATTATCCAGTTGGTCCATTACAATCACAAGGGTTAAATAGGGAAGACAGAGGCAAAAAGATCAGTCGGAGGAGATGTGACAAAGGAAGCCGAGTCAGAGACAGACTGCTAGTTCTGAAGATGAAGGAAGGAGCCATAAATCAAGGAATCCAAGTGGGCTCAAAGTGGAAAAGGCAAAGAAAAGAAATTTTCTAAGAGTCTAGAAGGAATCATGCTTGCCAACATCTTGACTTTAATACTCTGAGCACTAGAACTTTAAGATAAAAAATTTGTATACTTTTAAGTTACTAACTTTGTGGTAGAGTTTGTTAGAACAGCAATAAAAAGCTAGTAATAGGAGACTCAAGCAGAGATTATTCACTAATTTTACATTTATTAACAAATTACCATGAATCAGGCAATACAAAGAGGAGTTAAGTCACACTCTGACTCTAAAGTAGCACACAGTCTAGTCAAGGGACCGTGTCTATAAATAATTATAACTGTGTAAGTGTTAGAGAAGCATGTACAAAATACTGGGGGAGTAAAGAAGGTATAGTACTCAGCCCTGCTGAGGAGGATCAGAAGTTCAAAACTTCCATGAACACTACAGAATATGTGAGTCGACAGGTTGAAAAGACAAGTGTATATACACAAAGTTCAAAAACAGACAGGGACAATGCTTGACAAATGTGTAAAGTTAGGTAATGTGAGTGTAGAAGAAGCTGGAAACATAAGCCAAATCTGACTTAGGAAGATGTAGTACATCATGAAAGTTTCTAAGTAGAAGTGATAAGCTCAGAATAATTTTTTGAGGAATCAAACTGACAATATAAAAGGCAACTCAAGGAGAGAAGGGCACAAAGGAAACCAGCTCATGTAAAACAACTCATAACTGGTTTCAAAATACATCAAGCTTTCATTCTCTCATAATACTTACCCATAAATCTAGTTGAGCACAATTTTGCTTGAGTTAATAGTCTAACTTTTACTCTAACAGCTCAAGAGGCATATAAGCCCCAATGTACACTGAACCAGAAAGGCATTCATCTTTCTGGGTTTGAATCTCTTCTCTAAGCTGTTTTTGTTGGATGATTTAGAAAACTTATCTTCTATTTTTTAATATTTTCCAGTTTCTTTAATAAACATTTCCCATAATAAACAGTAAAAAAGAACCAAAAAATAATAAAGGCAGTTGGTAAACAAATTCAAATATACAAAAATATTACTTTTAACCACATTTTTCAAAGAGTAATTGTTATTTAGAGTAGCAAAAATGTGATCTTTTAAAATGAGGTATATTTGAGCAAATTATAATTAAAGCTAATTCTACCTTAATTCTAAATATATTTACTTGTGTGAGCATATGTCTCGATTTCTTCACTTAGCAAAAAGCAATTCTCCTATTGCTAGCTTCCATAAACATAAACACACACATAACTGTCTCTTACTCAGCAAGTGGGAACATTTATATTCTCACCTTTGTCCACTTGGGATTCGAGCTGATCCACAGAGGTCATGGACGGAGCAAGCTGAAGCTCACTGGACACAATCGTCAGAGCCCAAGGTGAGGCACTTAAAAGATCCGTCATCAACAGAAAGGGGATATCAGCATAGACCCTTTCCAGGTGCTCAAACTGGCACAATGAAAATAAAAGGTCTGTCAAGAATTGCATTAGCTCATTTTATCATTTTCTGTCAATTTCTATAATCCAAATAATGATTTCCAAATATGCTTCATAGGAACATACCTTAGTAGAAACAAATTTAACTGCAACATCAAATGGAAAGACTGTTTCTATTGTTACAGTTTCATCCTACAAGAAAAAAAGGGCACATTCAATTGCTTTTCTTAATGTTAACACCGCTTAAAAATGAGGAGGCAAACAAAACACAATCCATTACTAATCAATAAATAATCCCAATTGATACATTGATGAGTTAGGGTCTTTCACTTAGATAATATTTATAAAAATCTATGTGGTAAATATAGACTACTATTGCTAGTATGCAGCGCAAAGTGCTTTCATATACGTTAGTTATCTCAAGATCTATCAATAGTGGGTAGAGCAGGCATCTTCACCATTTTACAGAAGAGTAACCAGAGGTTAAGGGAAGGTTCAGTGACTGGTCTCATGCCACAAAACTAGTGGTGTCAAGCCTAGAATCTGGGTCTCCTTTTCACCTCTTTCTTTTTTTTTAAAGGAAAGGTGCAGGCAGGAATGAAGGTGAGCAATTAGACAGGCAGGCAGGAAGAGAGAAGAAGCGGCAGCACTTTCATTTATTTTATTTAGTTATTCATACTGGATGTGCCGTGCCCCCCACCCCAGCACCCACACCCCAGGCCTGGACTACAAACCGGATCTTTGGGATGTAAGTGAACTGTGCCAGTCAGAGGCAGTGGACTTAACTGTTAAACCAACTGGGCTCACTGTTAAACCACCTCACCTCAACTCACAAAAATTAAAATATAAATAATGATAATAATAATAATATAATGTGAGACACAAGTATTACGTAACAGAATGAGTTAAGGAAACAAGTGATTTTTTTTTTTTTTAAAAGGAAAGGTACAGGTAAGAATGAAGGCAAGCAGGCAAGCAGGGAGGACTATTTTATTTTATTTTTATTTAGTTGTTCACACTGGTTGCCTCCCAACATACTTGACAAATACTTTTTGTGTAATAGCTATTACTAGCCTTTAGAATTAGTTCCTTAAAAAGACAGCTTGGGAATGAACTAGCTGACAGAAGAATAAACATATTCTTAGCTAATAAAAGTGGCATGTGTCTCAATAGCAACAGGTCTTGAGGAGAATGGAATGTAGCTTCAAGAGAGTGCAGCACACTGCTTTAGCTTTATTCCAGATGGTTACTATCAGCAAACAACTGTTTTAAAAAGGCATATTCCAAGTCTATAGTAAACTTCATTGCCGGAAACAGAAATAATATCCAAGAGGATATCATTTTAGGACTCTAACGTTGTACTGAAATTTAACATTCTTATTTTATAGGTGAGGAAACTGAGGCCAAAGGAAGTTACATGACTAGTCTGAGTTCCCAAATAGGAAGAATTTCGAAGAACTGGCACTCTGGTCTCCTAATTCACCTTCTAGGCTTCTATTTATTACACCAGCCTAGGTGCAGTCTTTGACGGGATATCACATGCCTTCTTCGTTTCCACTTGGGAATCACTCCTAACACTCTTGGAGTGCTTTTCCCTCCCAATAACATACAAAACAGCCCACGGCCCAGTTTCTGTAGTAACTAAACTACAAATACTCAAGTGACTAGGCCTTCTCCACTGGGCTGAGTATCTGATTTCTAAGAAAAGGATGTAAGTATTATATTACAATATGGTTAACCCATCTATAAAATGCCCCCCATCTCTATCAATAGAAAAGAGACCAATAACAAATTTATCATGGCTCAGGCATGAAGTCTGCAGCTGCGACATAATCCACATACAACCCAAGGACCTGGGTTCATGACCTGGGGCCGAGAAAACAATCAAAATGAACAACAAAATAAATGAATAAACGCTTCTTCCTCTTCTCTCATCCTTTCGTTCTGCCTACCTGCTTCCTTCCTCAAAAAAAAAAAAAAATCTATCTTTCCATCTGTATATGAGTTAAGGGCAGCTCTCTATGACTTCCTGATCACACTGTAAGGCTTTCCTATTTTCACCCTCTTCTATGTGCACGCACCAAAAACTATTTTTATAAGCATTTTTAATAACAGAAACACATTTCATAAAGTGATATGTATCCCCTTCTCCAAATGCTCTGCATATAAACCAACTGACTAATTTTATCAGATGTGCGATTTTACACAGAAGCAAACGGTCTTAAAAGTCTCAAGACTGTTTTTCATGAGATCTCAAATCTGTTGCTTCTCTATAGGTAAAGTCGTGCGAGTCAATTTTCTAATCGCACAATAAACATATGGTTTATAACAAACAATAAAAGGTGTGTAATAGATTATAAGGACCTAAGCAGCTTCTTTTATTGGTAAATCAAAATAATACAAAATAGGGAGCATTCTAGAGATGCTTCAGAAAATAGTTATAAAAAAAATACCTTGTGACACTTGCAAACAATTTCTTTTTCTTCAACAGTTGTATTGATCAGGTAAGAAACATACACAAGGAACATTCTTGAACCCACTGTTCCACAGCGAACATATAACATTTTCCCCAGCTGTAACAAAATTAAATGTTTTAATCTAAAATAACAGATTTACTCCTGCTACAGTCTCTAAAATAATGCTGCCACCTTTTAGTTTATTGTACTAACTGGCTAAATTCCTGAATACTTTCTCCAGGCGGCTCCTACCACAGCATAGGAATAGCATCATTCTTCTCTGTCTTTTCTGTGATCATTCTCAACATCCCAAGAATTCTCTGTGTTTAGTTTGGAAGTAAAAGCTGATTGAAAGGTTATTTCATGAGTCACAAACAACATTTATTTTATCAGGCAACAAATTCTCCATCCTAGTGTCATTTGTTCTAAAATGCTTTGTATAAAAACTGCTCACGTCAATTTTATATATAATGTAAAATGTTCATAATTTAAATCCCTTTTTAGCTCCAGGATATGGTAAGAAATGTCTGGAAACTCTCCATAACTCACTATGTATTTAAAACTATAAACTCACTGATTTCCTCCCCAGCTACAATTATGGCCAGGTTTACTTACCTGTTCCCCAGGGCGTAAGTCTCCAACAGGTATGTCGGTGAGTAAGGCTGGGTAGGACTCATCACAGAGCTCTGCTCCATGAAGAGTCATGTGAGTTTTCTGAGTTAAGTTAGCATCTTGTCCTGAAAGTGTAACAGTGGTCTTTTAAAATCAAGAGAATTCACAAAGTATCATAATTGTATGACGAGCACTAGATCAGAACCATATTTCAAACAAATGCTCTACAATTGGCACCACTGATGCCTATTTTTTGTGGGATTAACATGTATCAAATTTTTAAGAATGCTTACCAGGTTTTAAACCAGCAGTGAGCTTCACGTCTCGGATCTGGGTCTTTTCATGGGACTGAACAGTCACCACCAAGCAATACATTTCATTAGTCAGGGCAGGAGGCTCATGTCGCAGGTGGACAGAAATGTTAGGAACTCTGGAAATGATCCTTAGGGGGAAAAAAATCTCAGCTAAGTAACTGGTTTAAAAAAACAAATTATTTAAACAAAGAATTACAAAGAAACAAGACCTTTTACAAATTGCATAGCAAAGCTAACTTACATTGTGCTTGCCTGAATTACTATGCTGTCCCAGTGAACTTCACTGTCCGGGAGCTTAGGTCTTCTTTTAAAAGAGCGTGAGGCCTGGAGGGCTTCTTGGGAGGAGGCAGCATCCCCTCCTCCTCCCTGCCAGTTTAAAACCACACGTCTTCCCGTGTCATTGCCCAGAGCCAGATCCACTGAGGCAATCTAAAGAAGAAGTTCCATCAGAAATACTATGTCCTTTTTGTCAAATTACTTGTCTGCGGACCTCATATCTGCAGTCCCCAGGGTGACTCAAGTCAGAATGCCTACTGTTAAGACTTCTCCTGGTCATCCATTAGCTGTGACTTCGGTTAACTGTACGCTGGGTTTCAACTTCTCCACCTCTAAACAGATATATAACCTGCTTTTCTAGCTAAGAGACAGACTGTGCAGTACTGTTATGATTTCAGCACCTGGCAGAGGGCCGGGCAAAACAGATGCTCAATTAGTGGTTGCTGAGTGAAATAAATGAGTGCTTTGATAACCATTAACATACCAAAACCTAATTCCACACATATTTTTCCTAGACATCTGTAGTATTAGCAATGAAACTCCTTACTAAGTAAATAAATGTTGCTTTCAACTAAATCTAGGTGCATGTACTCAAAATGGTATTCCTGACTATGATGTACGTCTGATCAGTTTCCTAGATATTTTGTAAAAAAATAAAATATGCAATTAAGGATTTAATCAAAATCGTAAAGAATTTTAAAAAAATGAATGAATAAGCACAAGTCTCTGAACACTCGTTAGCGAAACTGACACATTCACAGCAATTGCTAAGGGAATACCTTTGGGTGTAGATTATGTTTCTATCTTAGAAATGGGTCCGTTTAGGTTAATCAACTATTCCCATTCGAGTCATGGAAAACAAGTACTTATTAAGTACTTAAGAGTCGCAACTTCAAGCATTTTTTATTAACTAACTGATGTGATCCTTCGTAAAACACTAAGATGGCACACCCTGATGTCCTAGTGCCAGGCCACCGGACACGTCCATAAATACGCCAAGGGCCTGGGTTCATATCCTGGGACCAGGCAGGGAACAATCGAGATGAACGACTAAATAAAATAAATACATAAATAAATGTTTCTTCCTCCTCTCTTCCTGCCTGCCTGTCTATTCACCTTCATTCCTACCTGCACCTTTCCTTTAAAAAAATATAACTAAAAATATAAAACACTAAGAGGTAGCACTATTATTATCCCCATTAACACATAAGTTGACATACAAAGAGGTCAAGCAACTGCCCAGGGTCCACAGTTTATGCCCAATAAAAATATTACATCATATATTTCTGAAAAGCATTTTAATTGTATTAAATATTTAAAAATATATCTCAATTTTTTTCTTTAAAACTATACAATCAGCAATGTTTAAACATTAAAATGATAGAGCTCTTTAGTCTGAATTATATATTATACAAAATGTAATTACTATGCATTAAATATTTTATGTGTAAAATTCCTTCACTGATTATACAGCTATTAAAAAATGATGTTGGTCTTAGGCGCTAAATGGAAATGATGACTAATACACACTACTGAAAAAAAGTAAGCTACAAAATATTATATATAATATATTATCAATAAAAGGAAACCTACCATACCACGATGAATAGTTTCCCTTGGGAAGCGCAGTAAAAATTGGTTTCATTTTTATTTAATAACATTCTATATTACTTGAAAAATGTTCTAAAATATACCTATTTTATCATTCAAAATATTGTTAAAACAAATTTCATAACTAACCTCAATTTTCTTTCCCACATCTTCGGTTTTTGCAACAAATTTAAATAAAAACTTGCGTGTTCTACCAGGAACTAAGCACATCTTTCCCTGATTCAAATTTTCTAAAACTTCGCTTGCTCTGGATGCTTCTTCAATTACACAGAACTGGTTGTATTCCTGAAAAAGGGGTTAGCAAGGGCCATAATTTTATAAACATCAAATGTCATGTGTTTTTTAAACAATAAATACCACGTGATTTGGAGCTTATTAATTTACACTTTGCTAAAATGGAAGTAATAGAAAGGGTTATTAACAAAAGAAGTATATGCCGAAAGAAGGCACTAATCCACTCACTGCTGACACACAGATAATTCATTATACACAGCTGATTTCTGAAAACATTTAGACACCTCTTTGCTGGAGAAACACAGATAGATTCTTTGTTGCATTGAACATGACAGTCTATCACCTCCATTTCTTAGAGTTTTCTTCTGGGTGGGCCCTGTGGCTCAGGAGGCTGAGACGCTGGTGTGAACATGTGGATCACATAAAGCCCAAGGACCTGGGTTCATGACCCAGGATGGGGTAAAAAACTAAAAAAAAAAAAAATAAATAAAGATGCTTCTTGCTCCTCTCCCTTCCTTCCTTCTTTGAAAAAAAAGAAAAGAAAAAAAAAAAAAAGAGAACTATACTATCAAGAGTGCTCTTACTTGATTTTCAGTGACATTATAATATTTCCTGTTTCCCATCCTCCTTGAGTACGTTCTGGTTTTCCCTCACAGGTCTTTTCTCTTCCTTTTGCTCTTTAATTCAAAGGTGGCACAAGTTTCAGTTCTTGGCTTTTAGTTCTTCTATTCTTTTCTCAATTTACTTCACTGGCAGTTTATCCATTTCCACACATTCTGCACCTCTATGCTGACAACTCCCATATAAAAACTTCTATCTTACTTCTTTAACTAAAAGCTCATATGCACAATGGGCTAGAGCATAATCCTACAACCACTTCATATTCTGCAATTCCCAAAGTGAAAATGCATCTACCTCCCAGGGGAACATAATCCTTAATGATGAATAAAGAGACATCTTTTATGTACATAGCTATGGAATCACTATTTTCATCCATTTAATAACTATTGAGAAGGTCCCAAGAGTCATTTTCTATCCCAGCAGATGAATTATCTTCACAGAAAATACTTATAACTAGTTCAAGCTTTATGCTTTCACTGTAATTTTCATTTTTATTCTATGAAGCTCCGGTACTCCCTGTTTTTTCTTGATTTGTATATTGAATTTCAAATAATATATTCAGAATATAATTAATTTTGAAATGAATTGCTTCATATTCTATGCTAGCATTTCCTATTAGTTTTTAATTATAGAAGTAGTCCTGTTGTTCAAAAAAAAGAAAACAGGAGAGAAATGGAATAGAATATAAAGAAAAAGGTAAAATTATAGTCTCTGTATTGACCCTAGAATTCTAGATTTAGAATATCTCATGGTCATCAAAAATAAAAAAAAAATAATAATAATCAATCTTTACAAGCTTACATTCTAGTAAGGAAAACACACTTCAAAAATGTTCAAATGTAGGAAATATGATCCCAATTCTACAGAAAAGAAAAAGCTGCTTACATATGCACACACAGAAAACATCTAGACTATTCAAGAAGTTAATAGTGATGTTCTCTGGGGAATATATACAATTCTTTTTAAACAGACTTTACCATGATCTCATTATTGCTTTGAAATCATTAATAACTAAAATTCACGAAACACTTGTTTTTCCCCCGACCCCAATTCCTGCACAAGGGTGGAAGTGACAAAAAGTTACATAAATGGTCATAACACATTACAAGGCACCATTACCTGATTATTGAAGCTGACACACAGCTTAGAAAACCTAATGGGATGCGGACAATCAGCCTTCAGATAAATATCAAACTGCACAGGGACATCAACATGAAAACTTGGGGCATGAAACTTGGCTTTGCATTGTACTAGAAATAATAAAAAAAAGGGTTGAGTTACATACTATCAGACACTCCAGATGCATCCACACTGGATTTTCTCCCTGACTTCTGTACTTTAAGCATTTCTACATAAATGTAGCTCATTTAAAAAAATTTAAATAGTCTCTAGCCTCAAACCATCTTTAACTTTAAAAACATTGCTACTGAAATATAACCGACAAAAGATAGAAAAGAAAAAAATTGTTATTTTTAACTTATTTAGAAATACTTGTTTAGAATTAAACAATCTTTTAAAGAAATGTCTTATCAAATTCATTTCAAATAACATCAGGATGACAAGTGAGACAAAATAAATTTTAAGACTGGTTAAAATGAAGATAATCTTCCTATGTCAGTTGAAAGGTAAAAACTAAATGACAGTTTAGCTATGATTATACTTCGAAAATTCTTTGACTCTTTAGTTATTATTCTGTATCTATTCATTCTGTAGAAGGATGACTCCTTTAAGATAACATAGTGACCCACCAAATGGCACGAAGTCCTGAACTCCTATTGTGAAAACATTGCTGCCAGCCAGAGAAACTCGGTCTGCCCACAGCTTCTGAGCAGTTTTCACAGCTAAGATATCACAGTCAGGTTCAGGGTCAGGACTTTCATTCTGCACCAAGACAGAGTTCAACATTCATACAACTAGTTATACAAAATACAGACATAGATACAGATCGAGGTGTTCATATTCCCTACAACAAATTTAAATAAACAATTCTAACCTACCATTAAAACACTTATGAGGTTCTTTTCTATACGAGATTTCTGGTCATCTTTCAGAGTTGACGCTAGAACAAAAAAAGAAGAAAAAAACATTTAAGACATCTTAAGGTATTAAAATATTGCAGAATAAATATTTAGGATGGCTAAGCACAATTCCAAAAATCTTCACTTAGCATGGCTTTCTAAACATAGCCCTGACACTGTATATACTTGGATTTGAATTGTATGTGAAAAATTATTTTATGCCACATTTAAAGAAGGTAGACAAATTTCGTTGTTCTCAACTAATAAGACCTCAACCATAATAAGTTCCATGGAAGGAGGAGTTTCTTCACTTAGCAAAGTAACTTGCACATAGTAAAAATATTCCCAAATATTTAAAACTGAGTTATTCTTTTAATTTAAAGACACTTAATGATGACAAATAATTCTAAAGATTCAGAATTTTAGTGTAAGAACATCAAGCTAACCTCTTCCAAGAAGTTCTAGGGAGTAAGTAATGTAATCTTTTAACTGGGCCATGAGGTAGGAACACTTCAGAGCAGTCGTCAATATAGAAGTGAGCAGAGTCCACCATCCTTCACTCCGATAATCACACATCACATAATCCAGTAACCTAAAGAAGACAGAATGTAAGACATTCTGAAACAGCGTCCCAAGAAAGGGCTTGATGCTTTCCTCAGTTTATACAAACTTCAGAAAATCTCACTGAGATAGTGTAACATATTTAGCTAAATGCAGCTTTTCTAAAATTAAAAATGATTGTATTAGCAGATGGAGCTTGGTAACATCATAGACATGGAGTTTAACTGAAGCAGAAGTAAATATGGAAATAATTTCTTCAATACAAATTTCTATTCCTATTTTTCTGTAAGGTAATCAGAATACTTATAAAGATAAATAATAAATAGGACTCACTTCAAAGCTTTGGTATAATCCTTTGCATAATAATATTCCTCTCCCATCTGAACCACTATAAGGAAAAAAGATTCTGTGTATATAATTTAAAAGTATTAAAGGTCTCGTGAAACCAGAGCCTGTTATGAATACATACTTAGATGACTTTTCATTCTTGGACACTTATACTTCTTAAATTGTGCAACGGCATTGCTTAGCAGAGTTATTATTATTTCCTGTTAGAAAAGATAAAGTGGGAAACATTCCAATAAATATAAAAATTTGTTTTCCTTGAATATTACAGAAAAAAAGTTTATCCTGGGGAGAACAAACAAACAACTTACAGAGTGAACAACACTTCTCTCCCTCAGCTGAATGGCAAGAATTCCCACCTTCTCTTTTTCGGGATCAGAAAGATCAAAACCTGTATAGGACAAGATGCAACCCATTTTAGAGCTCACGGAACGTAAACCCTTCATTTGACATTGGATGTGTACACTCCTTGAATCCTTTACTTCAATATAATGTATTTAAGATGTCTAAACATCCTAGAATTTTAAAGATTCTAAGAGACAGCTTTATTGACATGGCAACTTTTCTGAGGTCTCTTCTAGAGAGAACATTAGTGAGCTCAATATTCTTTGACCCTGTGGAATCAACCACAGCGTAATTCTCTATAGAGAATATACTTCCTAGATAATAATTTCTTAGCACTTAAGGTTCAGTTGCCACCGAAGCTGCTCAAAAAATGATGTAGGTACTAAACACACACAAAAAAGGTGTATAGAAATTATTTTTAAGGTGATACAAGTTAATGCTACTTTAAAATATAAAATATAATAAATTATTAAAAGTTAACTGGAATTCATTGATTTAAATAGACCAAAGCAGCTTATTAAGAATGTCTTTTAAGGCAACAGCGGCCTAATGGTCTTAATCACATTCTTTAATTATACATTATTTGAGGATGTAAAGATACAAGATATTCTAAAGCTAAAAAAACTAACACTCTTAAAAACACAATGTTTAAAAAACATACATTTTTTACTTCAATTTAATTTCTTATGCCTCATGCAGTCAACTGCAAAAGAAGGGTAGCAATCTTTGCCTTTTGAGGTTGAGAGAAAAGGGAGGAGAAAAATTATTTACTTAGTATTCCTTGTCGCCACGATCTTTGTCCATAAAAGTCAAGAACGCCTGTTTGTGTTTCTAAGGGATCAGGATTGGGATACATTACAGAAACCTGTAAATTAAAACACAACCCCAAATGAGAGTTTATGCAACCCATCACAAACCAACCCTCCCTCAATTTTTGATAGATGCAGAAAGTTTTCCTAAATACAAATATCAAAGTTCTGAAATTTTTAATATATTACACTTTCATGAAAATTAAAAACATTTCATCAGATCATAAAAATTAAATTGGTCAATTTGATTCCAATCAATGATTTCCTAATAACTTCTTTACATTTCTTTTTATCTTTCCTATAAGAACCCAGTAAAGATGGATTGCATTTTATGCGTGATGTTTGTTCCAGATGTTAAGTGATTTTTGTGTAAATGAAAATAACATTAAGAAATGTAAAAAAGAAGATACTATTTTCTTTATCACTTGTGTATTAAATCCTAGTATTGGTAGAGCAGTGGCATTTTGGGCACCAGAATTTACAAATTTATAATTTTTAAACTTTGCCCCACTAAAACCAAAATGTAACACATTATTGAAAATATAGACATGATCCAAAGGAAAAGGATACAAATTTAAATCACTTATAAACCTACTATCAGTGTTAACAATGTATACATATTCTTCTAGATTTTTTTATGCATTGATTTATATCAACTGGATTTTAATTTTTCCACCTACTTTGTACATCTAAGTAACTCTCACTACTTTAAATAATCTTCTAAAACATTTTCACAGCTGTCTGCTATATTCCAGATTTAAACAAATTCCCTAGCTGTTCATCTTATTATTTCTATTTTACATTATAATTAACACACATAATTACAATATAATTAACATATTTTATACATTACATATATATAGTATGTATATTATATATATATAACATTATTATAATTGTATTATAATTAACACAGCTACTCATAAATAAATTTTGGTACTTATTAGGCTCTCTTATCTGCCTTAGACTTTTTAAAAATGAAATTCTGGGTGCGCCCTGGTGAAGCCGCAGTTGGGCACAGTCCACAAATAGTCCAAAGTTCCAAGTTTGTATCCTGGAGCCAATGGAACAAGCCAGATAAACTAAATAAAATAAATAAATGCTTCTTCCTACCCTCGCTTCCTGCCTGCCTGCCTGTGCTTGCCTGCATTCCTGACTGTACCTTTCCTTAAAAAAAAAAAAAAAGAAAAGAAATTCTAGGTTGAAAGACATATACATTATTATTTGACAGAAATAGCATTTCACCTTCCAACCAATGATATTTTTTAAGGTTCACATACTTATAAATCCCAGTTTTAATCACTTTTTAAAATATTATGTTCAAATTACAATATTCCAAACTTTTCTAATATGCCAGCGCTGTTTGGGAAACTGTTTTAAATATACTATTGCTAATATTCACCTGTCTGCAGAGAAGAACACTGCAGATTTTAAGTGAAAGTAAACTGACAGAATTATATGAATGTAACTGTATTCGAGTGTGTGTACACATTGCAATCTTATTTTAAAGGTGCTTATGGAGAAAGTTTTCTAAAAAAATCATCATTTTAGAAGGCAAAATGAAATGTCAAGTGTAAGAAACTATACAATGATTATGTCTCCAACTGATTCTTTTCATAAAGAAAAACCGCAGGAGGAGAAGAGTTCAAAGTTATCCAATCATATGGGTCAAATAAAGCACATCCCCCCATGTCCTTCAAACTCCTCCATCATTGATCACAGAACAAAACAATGGATTTACAGTGTGGCACAGACTAAACTGTGGCTTTTATTTTTAAATAATTTTCTCTCATTTAAATCACTAACTTACTGCCAATGATAAACCAGTTCTACGAAGAAAAATTTCTGTTTAATTCACAGATGAAAACAGAGAACTCAGGCTAAAGCTGAAAATAACCAGAATTCTTGAACATATAAAAGAAGTGATTTTACTCAAAGGCTCAGAAAACACAATCAACACCAAGTAGTCTTATCTTCTTTCAAGAGAAGATGAAAAGATGTGCTAAATGACAGATAAGACAGGAGTTGGTAACTTACTTCATGGTTACAGAGGGTTTTTGCAAGCTGTTTCCGTTCCTGGGAATAGTAGGCAGCCTGCTGGTAATAGAAACCAGGGTTCTGAGTTTGAATAGCTGTCAAGCCTAACTTAATAGCTTCATCAAATAAATCTCCAAAGGCCTGGAATCTTAAAAGAAAAAAAAAAAATCGAGAAATGAAAAACAAAAAGGAAGGAAGTTTACATCTAATAATTATTCATTCAGGGAACCGTATCAGCAGATTGTATTAAAATAATGCTACTGATTTACTGCTAATTGTGATTTCTCTGAAAATACAAATATACGCTATTGTAAGATATTGACAAATTCTGTATCTAAATCAATACTTCTGTGCTAGGAAGTCTTTATAAATGTACAAATCAAACTAGATGTCAGCATAGTTTCCACCACTCGAATACATTTGTGTTTCTGTGAACAATTTCATTTTAGCAATTTTTATTTTTGCAATTTGGAAACATCAGTCTCAAATAGTAATCCACGGCAGCAGAATTTTTTATTATTGTTCACGGATAAATTCTTAGTACCTAGCCACATGATGGAAACTCAATAAAGATGTGCTGATTGAAAGAGAAGGCATCATCAGTGAGTGGATTTTTATTAAGGAAAATCATGTGTGAAGTCATATCTACTATCACTGGAAACAGACTTAGGCATGAGTATTAAAAACCTACTTGCTGATAAAAATCTTAATTCAATTTAGAAACAAAGCTCATGCTAATTTCATTGCTCCAAATCCCAAGTATTTTTTAATAACACTCCAAAAATACAACTTAAAACATACTGTTTAGACATCCATGCAGCATGCTCAAAAGATAACTCAGCACTTCCGATTTTTTTCTTACACAAGTCAACGTGCTTTCGGAACTGAGCAATTGCATCCAATGGGGTGTTGTGCTGAAAACACAGCCTGCAGATCTGCAGAAAGTAAACCAGCCAGCAAACAAAGGAGGAAATCCAAGTTAAAGGAAGATTCGATTCAAAATGTGTAAAAACAGACTGTCTATGAAATTTCCTGCTGGGCAGTTCTTTGCAGTAGGATTATTTTCTCTATCAGAATGGTCAAGCTAAAACCAGATTGAGCCCTCCTGACAAGTGAAATATTTAATACTTATACTGAATCTATTCTCTATCTTTCAAAAGATTTTTTTTTAAGTATAGAATATATATATAGTATATTTATATTCTATAGTATATATATATACTATATATATATACTATATATACTATTATTTTATACAAATAGTATGGAGTTAAATATGTTGCTCTGTGCCTTAGTTTTTTACCTAACAGTATATCTTGGATATCAGTATCAATATGCAGAGGTGCCTAATTTTTAATAACTGTAGAGCTTTCCACCAGCCATTTATTGTTGGATTACTTCCAATCTTTTCCTATTACAAGATACAACAAATATCTTTTTATATACGTGTTTTGCAAATCCTAGCACATGTCAGATGCATTTCCTGAAATGAAATTGCTAGGTCAAATGAAAATAATTTAAAATGTAAACAGTCATTGCAAAAATATTCTCCACAGCAGCTGTGCCGATTTACACTTAAACAATAAAGTACCTACTTGTCCTTCATGTCACCAACCTAGTAGCAATCATCTCTGAAAGATGTGTGTGGAAAAAAATGAAAGCAAAACAAATAGCTCTCATTGGCTTTCCGGGAGTTATCTGTTTTCTGGGTTTTTTTGTTTTTTTTTTTTATCATAAACAATCTTAAAAAGCTCAAATAACCGGTAGAAAAGTTTCCTCTCAATAGACACGCCTTTTCTCTATACCTGTGCCATTAAACCAAGGACGGCTTACATATTTCTAATTTAAAGTTCAATAATACAAGCAACTTTATTCTCATTCCTCCCTGCTCCCACTTAAAAATAAAGCAACAAAAAATAGAAGACTCTCTGAAATAAATTTTACATAGTAAAACTGCTCTAAATGAGAATTCTGAGACCCATAAACTCAAAAACCAAGCATTATAATTAGGCTGCTGAGAATCGGGCACTTCTTGAGAGAAGGGACAGAAAAGAGGAGAGCATAATTAAAACTGACTTTTCAGAATAAGTAATTTTGACTTTCAAAATTAAAAAGATAATCTAATATTCAAAAACACTCCATTTGGAAATGGAACTATTACCTTGTAGTTTATAAATCCTGCCATAGTCTTAATTTCCAGGATATTAGTTTCATGAGCTCTCAATTCATGTACAAGATTATAGGCGGTCCTATAATTCCTAATATAAACACAGGGAAGGTGGTTAATTATGATACAAATTAACTTTTAAGAAGATTCCTAAGAACAAAATTATTAGAAATAACAATTAGAAATTATTAGAAATAACAGTTCATTTACATCTCAATATAAATCTGATTTCCAAAAATATTTATGCTATTTAACAACAGGCATGGGAGGAATCAATGACTTTACTAAGAAGAGACATCACACATACACTGTTCTGTTACTAATATTTGTCAAAAACTGATAGAAAGTAAGCTGAAAAATATAAGTAAAGTGGAAAACTATCCAGACATGTTGAATAAAATCAGCATTCTATTAAAAAAATTTTTTTTAAAGCATGATTACAAATTTCTCAAACAGAAAACAGAAACTGTATTAGCAAAGAAGGTGACATCAAGATGGAACAGAAGTCAACAGCTTTAAATTCAAGTATCTCGACAAGTTAAGTGGGTATCACTGGCCTGAGGAATATGCTAGAGAGGAACAGAAAATGTCCTGGGGGTGGTTAAGGCTAAAGAAGAAGGAAGGAGAGGGGAGAGAAGGAAAGCCTGGTAGAAGACCTCACCAGAAAAAGGAAGGTAATAAGAAAATACCAGTCATTTCAAAGGAAAATGTTTGCTCTTAACCACTCCAGGTAAAACTTTTCTTTCCAGAATAATTTTTGGAAAAAAACTGGAATTGAAGGTTTTTAACTCATATTATCAACTTCAAAAGAACTATACTAAAGCCTTTATAATTAATGTTGAGATTAAGAACACAATTCGGTGCGCAACACTTCAGTAATAATAAAAAAAGAACAGGTTTCTGCATCACTCTTCTTAATAATAGAATTCTTCTTTATTGTCCTATTATAACTCTTACACACTTAGCCTACACTCAATTTTAGGTTAGATTGTTGTTTTTTTCCTTTGTTCCACTGCTATTGTCAGTCTTCAAAAACTGAGTTAAATCTAGAAAGGGATGGTGTTTTTTAAATTGTGTTTTAGCAAAAGCAAATGAAAAAATGCTTAAAGACTGCAAACACACCGACGACTAATCTTCAAAGTTCTAAGCATAATCTTTGATAAAATATGATGCTACTGACATTATAAACTAAAAATAAAGTTGAAAAATCACAGTGGAATTGAAAAATTTCACTATAACAATAAAAAAATTTAGTCTGATTTAGAGAATGTTTAATTCATATTAAACTTTGGAAATCAGTCTCAATGCAAGGATTTAACTGAATTTACAAATAAGAAGTAATCAACAGTATGGGCAAAAAAATTAATATATTTCTTTAGAATATAAAAATTAATTTGGTCAGCCTAGAAAACCTTATAACACTATGAAATGTACTTCAATAATCAACTAAAATTGTTTTAAAATCTCAAAATATTATATCTCATTCAGCCAGAGACTAAACATTATATAACTGAATCTAACCAACATATACATTTAAAATGAATTATGTTTGGCTGAGATTCAGAAATTGCCATACATGTTATTGCTAACATAAAAACAAGATAAATTTAGTTTGACGACTTTAGCAACTTACTTCAGAGCATTTTGTGTATCTTGTTTCAACTCACTGAAGAAAGCGATTTTGAACTGATGTCTAACGAACAAAAGCTGACAAAAAAATAGAAAAATAAACAATTACATTCTCTTAAAATGTAAAAATTACAATGTATTAAAAGAAAACAATATAAAGGAAAATATCAAAATTAAAGTTCAAGAATTATTACAACAAGCAAGTGTCATTAAGAAGGCTATAAAAATATATTTTTAAGAACTTTAAGGACAAAGAATACAAAGATAAAGCAGTGTTTTAAAGATTTTAGGAAAATTTTAGAAGTCCTGAAGCATTTAATAAATCAAAATATTAAAGACAAGAATCTCAAAACTAATCAGTGATAATCTGTCCTAGAATGCTTCTTTGTTTTCTTTTCTAGGAAAAGACATGTACCTGGTGTGTTGTTTTATTCAAAAATTCTTTATGAGATTTCACTCTTCTGATCTCAGTGTAGTAATAAGTCTGTGCATGTTCATAAAAGGCATTTTCTAATCTGTTTTAAAAAAACACATACAACATTCATATACTGTTATTTTAAACTGAACTGTTTTCAAGAATAGTATTTTTAAGACCTGAAAGCAAAATCCTGACAGAGATTAACGTCAAGTTTACTTTGTGATTAAAAAGTGAGGCAAAATAGAACCTGAAAAATAAGACCCCACCAAAAGCTATTTTAAATTATTTACAATCAAAGAAAGAATTCACAAAAAGAACCTTTTGCAATTTGTAAAAATTAGATCTTTAAAATTACTTTCACCTTTATTGTTTTGAAAGTTTGAAAGAAATAGCTATCTACTAATCAATTAGATTTGACATTTTTTGTGTGTGTGATTTTAATATTCAGGGCTTAAAGAAAACTAAGGGAAAAGTACCAAAAATGATAACAGACAAATGAAGTAAAAGTAACATTTGTCTGATTTAAATCCTGCTTCGTTTAATGTTGAGATTACATAAGAACAAAGAAAATTTGGCCAAAGATAGGTAACAACTCAAAGCTCCTTTTGTGAAAAGAAATACCTATTAAAAATATCTGCCTAGGACATGAAGAAAAGCTGAATTCACAGTCAAATAAAGACTGCCACCGAGGGTCTTCCTCCTCCAAATAAAAAAGAATTTTGTAACTGTACTTTTTTAAAGGATTTTGCACATCTGAAAAAAACACGTAAAGAAAAACAATGGAATGGGTAGGTGAAAACTTTAAAATTAGAGATATTTTTCTAGGTTAAGGTTTTCTATTTGTAAAGTAAGTTTTTAAAATGCTAGGTCATAAAAAAATAATTAAAATGAGATTCTAACCTGGAGTCATGTAATGTCTGAAACAAATCTATTAACGTAAGTGAAACTCAAAGGTTTATATGGGAGACAATCAGGCACTTACTAGAATAGTTACCCTTATTATAGTCAGAAATATGTCTATAAGTGATTAAAGAGACAAAAACAAATTTCTTAACAGAGAAATCATATTATTAATCTATATTATGTCAACAAAAATGAAAGACCAACTTGGTTCAATTGGATCGGTATACTCAGACAAAACATCTGTTAAACAGCAAATACAGAGAAGTGATTGCTAGTAGGTTTGATAAATTCCATTATTTCCTCTAAGTTACACAAAATAAAAACCTTTTCTTCCTTTAAACATAACAGGTTATCTACAGAGATATATCCTAGGATATAGGACAAATCTTTCAAAACTTTTTTTTTTTAAAGTGCAGGCAGGAAGAGATAGGAGGAAGACATAGTTATTTTATTTAGTTGTTCATCTTGATTGTTCCACCCAGCCCCATGTCTCGAACCTGGGTCCTTGAGATTGCATCCAGAGGTCTTATCTTATCTGCTAGGCCACCAGAGCACACAAAGACTTTAACTTTTAAATCATACACTTCTGTACTCTTTGAAAGTGAGTCTTTCTTTTTTGAGAGAAAAAATACAACCAATTCAAAAAACATAAAAGAATAAATGAAAAATCTAGCAAGATATGAGGTTAGTGAAAAGAGCAATTCTTTTAACAGATTATAAAATTATACTTTTAAGATAAGATCAAATAATTTAGAATGATTTTTTGGAGAAGCAGACCTTGAGTTTGACTTTGAATTCTACAACTAGTTCAGTCTTCCTATTTAGAAATTTAAATTAGTTATATTTTAAATGTCTCTGCTTTTTAATGATGTACCCACGCCATCACATCACTATTAACTTCCTACTAACCAAACCTTCACAGCAGTTCAGTCCTCCATCGTCTTTAAGCCCTTCCCAGGCTACATCTACTCATTTGTTCCCCGAAATCCTGTAACTGTATTACAGGCTTTGTAGCTTCAATGCTTTGTGGGATTTAACATGGATGTTCTCAGTCTCATCAGTGAGGTAAGTTCCTCCATGAAGACAGGAACCTAGTGGATTTTGAACGCAAACACATATATGACACTCATAAAGACAAACACAAAGACATCTGCATTTTAAATTTATTTGACTTATCCCAAAGTAAAATTTGAGCAGATTTTTAAACTTTTAATTATAAAAGTTTGCAGTATTCTAGTAATTTCTCAGAAGGTAAGTGGTATTCATTCTTAGTAACACTCATAGAAAGATGACATGCAGTCCATTTTCTGCTACCTGCATTAGCACATCATTTAGGCACATTTTAGAGTATACAAACATTTCTCTTGGTTACTACAGCTGAACTTGAAAAAGCAGGAAACAGAGCTACTAGTTTTCAGGTACAGAACATTTAAACTTCTAAGCTGTAGATGTACACTTAAGACTAAAAGCAAAAGAGGTTTTTCTGAATTGTGGCAACTATGTAATAGCCAAAATTGTTCATATAACTTTGGGGGACAAAAAGAGAAAGCACTCCAAACTCAAAAGGAAGTTATTATTGAAGGTACTTCCTGGGCTATAGGTCCAGGTAAAAGAAGAACTGAGAAGGGCAGAAAAAACACTAGAAAGTGTACTGGGCTTGCTTTCTTCTTTTCTCCTTGTTTCAGTAAGGGGTGAAGGAGGGAGTCATAAACTGTTTCTATAGTGCCTGCCATCAAATACTCAACAGTAATCCTAATTCTGATTTTACGGAAAGGCAAATGGATCAGAGATCTAAAATCTAACTGCATCGATCTGTATACTTGCTGTTTTATACTTTTAACAAGTGAGTTCAGACTCCTTTAAATTTTGTTTGAAATAATTTCAAACTAGTGTGAAAGTAGTTTTCAATATTTCCCAGTGTGATTAATGATGATGATGATGGCAAATAATTATATAGACCACATATTTAAATTGGTCTCTGGAATAAAAATCATGATGAAACACTTCATTTTCAGCATATTCTCTATAGCACAACTTTCCTGTGAAAATCACTTACTTTACTTGTTATTAAAACGTAACCTTTGTTTTAAAAGGTAAAATGCATATGTATTTTTTAAAAATATCTGCATATGCTACTAAGAGGAAAATCTGAGAATTGGATACACTTGTCTTTTTACAAAAGAAAAATGCATAACTTTTCATAAGTTGTAAAGTATTTTGCCTTAAAACTATCAGCGAACCACTGAAATAAAGATTCTCACAATCACTCAACACACTATAAACTTTTATAAACATTCTACCACTGTTAACACTTAAAAAAAAAATTAACCTAATCATTGGTATCTTGTGCCATGTATATACATGATACAACCAAAAGTCTGAAAGCACCGGAATGAGGGGCCACCAGTAACCCTGCCACCAGTAACCCTAATTCCACCCTGGATCAGACTCCGAGGGTGAAGATTTACTCACGTGCAGCATCACTCCTTCTTTTAAGATAATCTCTAACAATGAAGACAGGCTCTCGTAATGTGTTCTCTCCTCTCCAGTGAACGTTTATACGTACCTCCAGTGCCCAAGCACATCATTTGGAGGCCTTGGATCCAGAGCACTTGCTATTTACACCACTCATAGTTAAATGTTTCAGTATCTCCAATAAGATCACGGTGGTTAAGGACAGAAGTCACATCTTGTTTCTCTAATATCTATGACAGCACTAAACTGAAAGCTGAGAACAGGATCACTAGGGGTGATGGCAGGTTTTCCCAACCTCAGCACTGCTGATGCTTCGGACAGATACTTCTTTGCCATGTGGAGCTGTCCTGGGCACTGTAGGAGGCACAGTGGCATCCCTGGCCTTTATTCACGAGTGCCAATATGGGAGCCCCTCAGTCCTAGCAGTCATGAGTGTCTCAGGTACTACCAAATGTTCCCTGGAGAACAAAATCTCCCCAGCTAAGAACCACCAAGTTAAGGTATAAATAAAGAACAATGGCTGTCTAATGACTACTTGATGCGAATTAAGTCTTAAAAGTTGAGGAAGGGAGTCCAGAAAAAGAGAGTTGGAAGGTAGGAGGTGCTAATATGAAAATACACTGGTGAAGAACAGAATTTGGAAGGAAAAGCAGTCCGTGTGCTACTTACTAGTTATCTAGAGGCTTCCCTCGCTTCTCTGTGCTCCCTATTGTCATATGCTCACATTTAGAAAACCAAGCTGGACAATCATCTCAATCTTATTCTTAGCACTACTGATCTGATTCTCAGGAATATCAATCCTACTGTTTACTGTTTCCAATGTGGAAACAGTTTTGGCTAAATGAACTTAAGTTTTCTTGCAAGTCATCTTTTCATTTGACTTGTTGCGTTTTCACACTCTCTCCTTCTGAGTTTATGCTTTCTTTCTTAGAAGCCGTGCCATGTACACACCAGTGAGACCGCCCTAAAACTTTCTGCAGATGATCTTCATAAATTTGCTTCTGAGACAGGAAAAATGCAAGAGAAGAAATAATCAAACAGAAACTAAACTGTTCTGGAGTTTAAGGAGGATATCTGCAGAATGAAAAGGAAAATTATGAAAATATTCCTATTTAAACACATCCATTCTAGTCATAATTCAGTACTATAAAGCTTCTCCTCTGCGACACATACAACAATGGACAATGGCCACATAATTTGTGAGACAATAGTGTGTCCTCAGGTAATATGCTCTTTATATACAAGGCTTTATAAAGATATTTAAGATACTTCTGGGCTCAGACCCTTCTTAAAACTTACTTAGTCTCCTTCACATTGGACACTCAACAAGGTCATGAAACAGAATCTCCTGATGAGACTAGGCCTTTAGTTGGAAGATTAAAATGGTACACTCAAGCGTGTGGTGCCCACAGACCATACCAAAATAAACGGCATTAGCTTGAATTTTCAATTAATTGCCTATACTTCCACTCATTTCTAGTGAATTCTCTGCATTCTGTTTTCAGCTGACCTTTCCATCATGTTCACTGTTTCCTGTCATTTTTATGCTTCTAATATACTGTACACCAAATCTGTGAGTTGAAGATTGAAAATGAAATCGAAGCTATTAAAATAAAACTATTTTTAAACAGTAAAAATAAAAAAGAAAATTACTTTGGTGAGGCCTGGTGGCTCAGGCAACTGAGACCCCTGTGTATGGATGATGTAAACCCAAGGACCTGGGTTTGCAATCCAGATCTGGGGTGAAAACCCAAAATGAGGTAAGTAAATAATGCTTCTTTCTTCTTTCTCTTCCTTCCTGCCTTTCTTCTTCTTTAAAAACAACAAAAAAAACCCAAAAAATAACCAACTTAAATTATGTATCACCCTATCAAAAATGAAGCAAAACAGATGCTAGAAATGGAGACATGGTCATATAAAAGGACAAACACGTCGTAAGAGGATAAATGGTAAATACTGAAAAGTATAATGGAAAAATATGTGAGTATTAAAAAAAAAAAAAGTAGCTGACCTAATGTTACATATAGGAAGTGATGATCGGTAATGTTAACTGGCAGATTAGTATGTCTGGTAAGACTGCATTTATTTGTGTGTGTACATGCCTGTTATAAAGTACACATACATTTGTTCTTCTATAAAAAGGCATTTTTAAAAGGAAACTTAAATTGTCGCTAGTGGTTACCTCACGAGCAACCTTGGAGAAGGTTAAAGAGTAGTCAAAACTTGTATCTTCATCTTATATTTTCTGTACCATTAGATTTTTTTTTATGAACATGTATTTTTTTTAATATCTAAACCTCCAATTTCTGCATGCTATGAACAATCTAAAGACAAGAAAAGTTAAAGACCTCTATTTACCTTATAATATAACCCACAAGGTGGTCAGTATGAGGCAGTACAAATAAAGACTTTCCTGAGAGTTCGCAGGCATTGCAGAGAGCTGCAGCCCTTTCTGAAGCAATGACATCTTCTCCTGTTGCAAGTCCCATAAAGACAGTGAGAGAAATACAATAATTAAGGTATATTTCCTCGATGAACATTTTCTGAAGTATGAGCAATCTAAGCACAATTAAAAACCCAATGCCAGTGGTTCACTCTGCCAGCAGGATGCCTATGATCTTCAAAAGCTCTATGAAGTGCTTAGATTACAGAGTATAGATCTGTTAGGAAAACACTGGAATTCTCTACTGAGACCAGAAGGATTAGTCATGTCAAAAGATATATCACCCAACTGCTTCAAAAACCATTACTAAAAATGGAAGCAATAGTTCAAGAAAAAGATTTCAAAACCTATTTAGGATGCTACAGAGAAAAATTTGGCCTTATGACAGTCTGAGAAAATAGAAGAAACAGGTACTTGAAAACGGGATCTTTTTAATAGGAAATTAGAAATTAAATTCTTTGCTCTATTCCAAATCAAGAAAAAAATATTATGTAAGGGCTGTAATTTAGATTTTAACAAGTAAATAATATTCTTTTCTTTTAAAATCAAGTGAATAAGTATCACTATGTGACTACAAGGGAAGGTAGGAGGAAGGTAAGGAACTGGGGGAGTAAGACTGAAACATTAAAGATTTGTACACTTTAATATTATTACTTTTTACAGTAAGCATTTATTCATGCATTACTAGTACTTTTAAAGTTAACATACTATTTTCCTCATAACTGAATACACAATAGACTTCAACATGAAAAATGATGTCACCTGGTCCTAAAGAGTCAGAGGTATAAAACAATCAATCAATTATTAATTAACCTTCTGATACCTGGGGGTAAAGGGGTTTTCTTCTGAATCAGAACCACAGCAACTTTTGTATTTCTCCCTTGCAAACTTTGTCTGCAATGGCAAAACAATAGTAAAGTTAATTAAGTAATTGTTTTAACTTAAAAAAATACATTGAAGACTTAAATTACAAATTTGATAATTCAATCAAAGAAAGATAAATTTGGGAGAGAGGGGGGCAAATCATGTAAAAGGAGTCAGCCACATAGTTAAGGATGGAATTGGATTGGCGATGGTGAACTTCTCTCTACACAGATGTTGATTTATGATAAAGCGCACCTTAAATCTATATACTTTTATGAGGCGATGGGCCTTCAATGAAATTTAAAAATGAAAAAGAAAGAAAAAGTTCAGAACTTTGAGATTAGAAGAAATATTTTCCTGTACATAAAGAAACCTATGTCACAATGATTTGAATGTTAAAATAATCTCACATTAAGCTTCAAATTTTTATAACCAGTGCACTCAGCTGCCTTCAATAAATGTCAGTAGATAACAGGCATGCACAGCCTTCTGCAGCCCATCTGATAAACACAGCTTATGTGGCTGCTGTGCTAGAAAGAGACGCCCATACCTGACTATTTCCACTCTGGTAGCACACTCTGACTGCTTTTCTTTCCACTGAGGTTCATCCCAGTCCAGTTCATAAAATACAACCACCAGGGCTGGCACCAGATTCAGATGTTTATTCATCCATCCAGTCTTTAAGATTCCTTTAGGAATGTACCATTCATATGAAGTTCTCTGCAAATATTGGCAAAAGTTGAAAAGGGTTATATGATAACAACCGTTACAGAAACCAACTATGAATGAGTGACACACACTTTATACACCATGATCACATTCAATATTCTCACAGTCCATGTTGGTGATGAAGAAAAGCAGGCCTACAGAGATTATATAAGCGACAGCAAACAGGGAGATATGTCAACCCTGGAGCCCTACAACTTCTATTGAAAAAATGATGAAAGTTAAAGCATTTTTCATAATGTTTCAAGGCTCTCAACTATCCTCGAAAGAAACCGCGCTTTTCCAGGTAAATTCTACTTATATTCCTCACCATTCCAATTTCTATTCCTGTAAAAGCTGCTCAAGTAAAATGTTATCTAAAATACAGTATGAGCGTTTCAAAGTATCTACAAATACATTTCAAAGACAATGTGCCAGGATGGCATTTCACCTTACTTGTAAGTGAAGAAAAGGATGAAGGCTAATTTTTAAATACAGAAGTCTAACAGCAGTCAGTTGGGATCAGTACCAAGTACCACGTCATGGGATGGCGATAGGTAGATGTAGCCGCCCCGAAGAACCCAGTTAAAGCCTCACATGATTCCCAAAGCACCTATACTGATTCAGAATATTCCAGCTCATGTTGGTCCAGTGTCTACTTCGAGGAAGGAAAGACAAAGACAGTAAGGAATCCTAACGCACACACACAAAGTCTCCTCAAGTTAGGGAAGAATCCAGAATATGGAAATAAAAACTCTCAGATTAGGGAATTAAGTGGGGAGAAAGGTTAGTTGAGCTAGGTCACTGACTTTGCTTGATAAAACAACACATTAAATAAAAAAATTATATATATATATATATATTTGAGGGTATATGTACACAATTTTAGAGAGAACTCACAGTTTTTTGGGCTGGATATAGGAAACTGTGTTTGCAGTGTGTGGTTCTCAAACACATAAGCAAAAGAATCAGCTGGTGATCAAATCCACAGGCCCTCCCCTCCCAAAGTTCAACCGTGGAGGCCTGGCATTTACATTTTTAATAAGCAACCCAAGTGATGATGATATACTTGACCCCAAGATCAGACTGACAGAAACACTGCGCTAGGACAAGTGAAATGGGAGTGGTTTATTTTGATCAATGTGTCCTGCTGACTTTCGGACCAAATTCATGAGACTATACTAACAAATTAATACACTAACTTTCTTAAAAAAGTAAACTGACATTGTAAGCCCTATGTATGTATTCATTGCTGTTATTAACACTATCATCATAATTATTGTATCTCTAGGTAAAACAAAGTCTTTATGTTTATCCTGAAAGGCAAGTTTGACCTTAATACCTTCCCTCATTCCACATTGAATAAACCACTTTAGAGTATGTATTACTTCCCAAGGACAGAGATAGAGAGAACATCTTATTAAATTTCTATCAGAAGCCTACTGCAGTTCCAGGTACCTAACATAAAGCAAGTGCCCAAAAAGTGTGTTAAATTGAGCCAAACTGCAAAACCATGGAGTCTGTGATGCTGGTGATGATGAATGGGGAATGAGACCTTCCTTTCAGAGAGGGCTTTAAGGAGACTTGGGTTTCTAAAAAAATGATAAAAGGAAAACCCAGGTTCAGAAGAGAGAAAGTTTATTACGCATGAGACAATGAGTCCTCTCGGGTTAAAAAATTCATTATTAAACATACCTGTGTGTCTTACATACAGGAAAATGCCTAACATCTTCTCTAAGCACCTATGTAACCGCTGCCTTGATAAACTCGGGCATTTTCCAGCAGACAATAGAAACAAAAGATAAACACACACACAGAGGGAGTGGAGAACAATCATGTTATTACCTTGGGTCTACATTTGGGATACTCGTGGTCACCTGGGAGGACCTTGAAAGAAATTGGCACTCGATCAGCCCTCCGATTGGCACAGAAAGCATCCCATACAGCTCGGTGGACAGCATTATAAACGACATCCAGCCCCGTAAGAGTAACAAAAGCCATAGGCCGACAACATAATTCCACAGGGAAGTCCCACCGTGTGGGACTCATGGCCAAGGTGGCACGAACACTCTGAAACACGAATGCAAATACGTTCATCATTAATTTTTTTTTTTAAAGAAAGGTGCACGCAAGAATGAAGTGTGTCTTCAAGCAGGGAGGAAGACGCATTTTCTTTCTTTTTATTTAGCTGTTCACCTTGGTTGTTCTCCCTGAATCCAGGTCCTTGGGATAGACGTGTGGCAGCTGACTTATCACCTGGGCCACCAGAAAACAGGTCATAATGACTTTTTTAAAAACCATATCCCTATCTTATATACAAATTTCTAGTATTAAACATTTTCACAAAAATGCAAAAGACTTGTGTGTCTCCAAACTGTCAAGCAAATACAAAAGAAACAAAAAAAAACCCTTTAATTCCTGAAGTGAACCTATTAAAATTTAGTAACTTCTAGAATTATAATTTTAGAAAAGCTTTCATATTACAAAAGTTGTAGTCAACTTTACAACAAATCAGTATTTTCAATAACATCTCAAAAGGCACACAGAACTCTGGGATGAGCAGACCAAGAAAGCAGGAAGGAGATCTGATTAAAAGAGGTCTCATGACTTATTTCAACAATAAGAAAAACATTCATTTGCATATACAATAAAAGTACAACTATCTTGAATTTCTTTATAATTACTAATTTCTCATTTTTAATTCCTAGAATATTATCAAAATAATATGCCAATTACATAGCCATGACTTCTTTTTCTTATTTTTCCACAATTAATGCAAAATTATACTATTTAAAGGAAAATAATGAAAACCTCTAGGAGGACATGTTTCTGGTACCTATTTAGTAGAGATTCAACCTGTATCCAAGCAGGCGACTGGATCACAGGAGGGTGATTACATAAAAGTGTTCATTACAAAGAAAATTAGGATATTTTTAAAATAACTTCTCACTTTCAAAACCACATATATTTAGGATTTTTTTTTTTAAAAAAGGTGACTTCCACCAGCATAGAGACGTGCATTGCTTAATGATGTTTTGGGTCAACAATGAAGAGGCTATACCACACAATACAGCTTAGTTATGAAGGTAGGCTACACTACCCAGGTTAGTGCAGCTACACTCCATGATATTCGAACCAATGAATGTATTTCTTCTACAGTGAAACTGCCTGAAGAGATATTTCTCCAACTGTGTCTCCACTGTTAGCAATAATGACTATCACATAGGACTCAAATGCAAATACTGTAAAAAGGGAGGAGTCATGTCACAACCCAGGCCATACCAAATAGATTATTTTGAATTGAAAGATTAACTTAGAAAACACTACCAGCAGGTGTCCTGGTGGCCTAGTGGCCTGGTGGTTTAAGTCAGGCACTCCACAAAAATCCCAAAGTCCTGAGTTCAAGAACTGGGGCTTGGGCTTAGGGAAACAACCAGTGATGAACAATAAATAAAATGAATTAAAGTGCTTCTTCCTTCTCTCTCTTTGTGCCTGCCTCCTACTTGCCTTCATTCCTGCCTGCCCATCACCTTTAAAAGAAAAGACTATTAGGCTTTTCACATTTTAGCACTCATAGAACAGTGGGCACTGAATAAATTATTCGACTAGCTCACAGGCATGATTAATGTCTGCAATACACAGGAGTTCTAAAATTACTTGAAATACATTTTGGATCAAGGGTAAGCTCTGAGGGCAATGAAGTACATACACAGAGAGAAGCATTCTTGTTCTAGGAAACTTGGGAGGTGACAAAAGAAAAAATAATATTAGCACATTTGCTTGATACCGAAGAGTCTAAGTTACAACTTTAAAGGTTTATTTCATTTAATAACCTCAGCGGTTCAAGAGGAATAGCTGTGGTCTTTGACTATGGAATGGAAATAAAGGAAACTAAAAATGACTTCTAAAGCTGTAAATCACAGTCCTGTTCAAGAGAAAGATAATATAAGTCACACAATTTAAAATTTTTAGCAGTCACATTAAAAAATAAAAGCAGGTGGAGTTAATTTAAATAATATTCTATTTATCACTTCAACGTTAATAGAAAAAATTATTGATATAATTTACCCTTTTTTTGGTACTAAGCCTTCAAAGTCTGGTGTACATAAGACATCCACAGTACATCTCAAGTTGGGCTAATCTATTTCAAATGTTAAATAGCTATACATGGTAACTACATATGGAAGGGGTGGGGGCTCTAAATTACTGCAAATCTGTCCCCCAAATTACTAGATGAAAACTTTATCAGAAATTCTTGCCACGTTTTCCCTTAAAATCTTTTGGCACTTTTGCAGCTAAGGGTTGGGGAAAGAATGATACCAACAAAGGATAAGTGCAGAGATGCTCTCGCTCTCGATGGTAGTTTTCTGTAACAGAAACTTCCAGGTCTCCTGGAAGTATCCAATAAAGCAACCAACCAAACTATAACAAGGAAGTAGTAAGTGAACAATCTGGATGAGAGGTCATGTGCAAGGGAAGTTATCTGGAAGCTGGTAAGGAAGAAATGAGGAAGACTCTTTGGAAAGGCTGAAATACAGCCTCATCAATATGACAGGTTAAAAAAAAAAATTGGGTCACTATTTTTTAATGAACGAAGATTTAGGGTGCAGGACACAATGCTAGTAAGTGTGAGATTCAGAGATGGGCAACTACAAAAAGATCGAGAGGAAGGGCCGTTTGGAACCGGGATGGTGGGGAAAAGCTAATACGGAGGATGTGAAGCAACAGCTTGGTTTAGGAAAAGATAACTCTCCAGGGATTGCAGAAGTCTGCCCTGATAGTTCCAGTGAAAAAAGGCGATGAGATAAAGCTGCAGCCTTAAAGGCAGACGCAACCTTCTTCCTCGGACCCCCGGAGCCGAGAATTGGTGGGTCTTTTCCTTGGAGACTATAGATGAGATTTCCAGGATTGACCCAGATGAAGCCGTAGGTAAATGCAGGCCCTCACAACCCACATTTCAGAGTAAGCTTTCTTCCTTTGCGATCTCGCCTGGCCCCGCAGGTTTCCGGACTTACCCAGGCCGCCCGTCCCAGGCCCACTGCAGGTATGACAGATCGCCGCCAGCTGGGAGAGGCTGCGGGGAGACAGGCAGGGGTGTCCCAGAATTCCGGACCCGTCCCGACCGTCACCGCCCCAGTGCGGGTTCCAGCGGGGAAGACTTCCCTACACCCACCTGCGCAGGCACAGGAAGTACTTTCTAAGCCTGATTGACAGCGCTCTACACCAATCGCTGTGTCGGAAGTGTACGCCTCTACACTAAACGTAAAGGAAGACGCTCCGTTTCCTAGAGGAGAAGCGGCTGGGGGCGGAGAGAGACGGAGCCAATAGGAGCGAGAGGGAGGCGAAGGAGGAGCCTCTCTGGTGACCACCCCGCAGCCTCTCCTTTGACACCCCAGAGCCCCACCTGCCTGGGCCCCGGGGCTCCCCGCCCGCAAACTCCGCCGCCCTAGGGCCGGGGGCGCGCGTGGCTCGGGTCGGCAGCGTCAAGGTTGTGCCTCCCGCCCCTGAGGGCGCGGACGGGGGACACCCCTGGTTTGGGGCCATTGCTCCGGCTTTCTTTTCGTTGTCGCGAACACCGTCCGCTCGGGAGGCGCCCCGCGACCTGCGCGATGAGTGCCAACGAAGACCAGGAGGTGAGTCCCCTGCTGGACGTCCTTTCCCCTGGCTGGCGCGGGGCCCCTGGCTCGACGGAGGGCGGCTGACCCCCGGAAGTCCGGGTCAGACCCGACGTCTGCACCGCAGCCCCGCACGTGTCTTCTTGGCCTGCACAGCGGGCAGAACCTAGTTGGGGCGCCCAAGTTTCTGGGTGTCCTGCGAGGAAAGGCCAGGCGTGCTTGAATGGGGAGGGAGCCCTTAGTTTTCCATTTTTGCAAACCCCGGGAGCTCCCCAGGACTGCTTAATAATAAGGGTACATGTCCTTGCTGCTCCATCCGGGTGCACTTGGTTCGCCTTAAAATCTCGCGTTTTGTGAGTAGCGCTTGTGTCCTGGGTGGAATCGCATTACCTTTAAAATTCCGAATCTACCAGCTGGTAGAGAGAGGGTTAGTGGAGTTAGTTCAGTTTCTGGCGGAGGAAAATACCTACCGTCTCCGGTTTCTGCTATACCTTTGGGTGGAAACGTTTATCCATCTTTGGCATCTTCAAGTCCGAATTCTACAGTTTATGCTCCGATATTTTCTTGTAAAGTCTCACTTTGACATTGAGTCCTATGACATTAGCGTTGGAAGGGGGATGCCATCTATCGTCTCTAGAGGAACCTTCTAACTTTTTAGTGCATACAGTGAAGGAAAGTGACTACAGAATAAAGTGTCCCAGGGCTCCACAGTAAGGAGGTGATAGAATCGAGATTGGAATTCTAGTCTCCTAGATATGAAGTTCACGATTCATTTAGAATATATTGCTTGAACGGTGGCACTTTTACACGATGCATGTAATAGAATCTCTGAATTGGAAGTTACCTTTAAAGGACCCAGAGGTCAACAGGCTAGTTAATACCTGACTCTCTTATTAAATATTCTTAACTAATGGCCTGAACAGTTGGTTCTTAATGTTCATCAGAGTTTGGCCCATGGACCACTGCCTTAAAAACATTTGGGTAACAGTCAGGCAGTCTACCTCAGATTTAGTCAATCGAAATTCCTATGGTGGGGCCCAGGGACCTACCTCCATGTGAACAATAAAATTCAGTTCTTCTTCCACAGGACTGACTTTTCAGACCCATGAAGATTTTCCTGCCTAGTCTTTTCAGACCTTCTCATCATAAATGGTTCCTTTTAGCTTTTCTTCATATGTTCACCTTTTTTAGTTCCTTTGCTCTCCTGGAGTCATGTGTTTGTCGACAGATTATAACTTTGCATCCTGTTTTTAAATTGTGGCACCACAGTTTTCTACAGTTCAGTTTAGTGTCAACTGAAACCATGTAAGTGCATTGTAGCAAGGAGTTTATCTTTTATCTTTGATCTGCTGCTTGCAAACAGGAATCTAAGGACAAATTCTTCTGTTTACCCTGGTAAATGTCATCTTGGTAGGTTGCTTTATACCGACTTTTTGAATTCTTATTCTGCCATTAACATGATTCTCTATCCCCATCAATTTGTCATCTGTAATTTGATGAGTCTGTCTTCAATTTTCATTCCTGCATAAATTAGTAGTTAAAATATGGAAAGGAATTGAAGACAGGAGTAGCATTATGTTTTGAATAGGCTGTTCCAATTCAATGTCAATGATTCTTGAATGCAGTTTGAATTTTATTTATTTATTATTTATTTTATTTTCTGTACCGGTAGTAAGAGAAACCTGTGGAGTCCTGCTGAAATCCAAGTTGACTGTTGCATGCTTTTCCCCAATATACCACGCAGGTGAAGCGCTTACATCTGTCTTAGTTTTCATGTGCTGCCTGGGTCTTAGGGACTACTCCACACTTGCCCTGAAAACTAAACTTTCTTTAATGACCTGTTCTAAAATGTTGACCACATAGATCAAACTCAACATCTTTGCTGTGTGGAATGCATAACATACATCCTTTGAAAGCTAAAATACATACATAAGGGCAGTCTTTCTTTGCTTCTGTCCTCACATGCTCACAGTAATCACAGTGGAGTCTTCTCGCTCCAGACAAGTGTTCTTAGTTGCACTTTTCTCTTGCAGTCCCTTCTCCCATCTTGAGTAGATCCTACCAACCTTTTCTAACTATTTTTTAAGTACTTTTTGTTGTCCTTACAGTTTTGTTTTGTTTTTTAGTTTTGTATTGTTTTGTGGGAAGATTTAGAAATATAAATAATTTGTAAATAATATATATAAATAATATAGGTAAGTAATAGGGGATTACTGTGTTTCATATTTCTCAACTCCAAATTTAATGCTTTTAGCGGAGTCATAAAGGGCATGCTCTGGAGTTGCTTTAAGTTGAATCTATTTTCCTCATTGGTAGGAAGGAGAAGATAATAGAACTTTCTTTTCAGGATTGATGTGAGAATTAAGTGAGATACTACATAAAAATGCTTAGCAGTGCCTAGCACATAGTTTTAAAGTTAGTGTTATTGTGATATGTTGGTATATGCACCTATCTTAGAAACATCAAAGGGCATGTGTTAGCCAGGTTTTATATAGTTGAGAGTTCTTGAATCAGAAACTAAAGACCCTCCATTTCTCGTCCCTTAAGATGCTGCTAAACATGACTCATTTGATTCTTTTCTTTCAGATGGAACTAGAAGCATTACGTTCTATTTATGAAGGAGATGAACGTTTCCGGGAATTAAGTCCAGTTTCATTTCAGTATAGGGTAAGACATGGCATGAATTGCAATCCTTTGGTAAAAAGACTAAAGACTGCCCAAAATACTCATGCCGTTTTTCAAATTTAGTGGTTTAAATTTATTATGTCTTTGGATTTTCTGAAGCTTTTAAATGAAAATTTGATCTCCATGATATCAATTATTTTTAGCACTTGAAAGCTTAAAGAAAAACATTAAAATCGTGATTTTTTTTTTTAATTAAAACAATTGTAAAATGTTACAAAATGGGAGAAACTTTAGAGATTATATAATTTTACCTTCTAAAGATCACTTGTCTCAGTCATAACTTCCTAAACTCCCATAGTTGATATTGATAAATATTAGGACTAAAATTTGGATCTCTGTTCCAAGTCTAGTATTCTTTATACTGCTCTATGACATAGTCAAGAAAAGTTGATGTTTTCTTAATTCTATATTCTGTGTGTGTGTGTGTGTGTGTGTGTGTGTGTGTGTATGTAAATAGTTACACATATGTGGAATGTGATTTTTCTTTAAATGAGTTGCTCATAACTGTCATCAACATGAAACAGTAAAATCACATTTCATCAATAAATAATATAAGAAAAAAAACCTTTCCCAACCCATTACTACTTCTTAAAATCATTTGGATGAAAAGTTATATTAATTATATTAATTTAAGTAGTAATGGGTAGGGAAAGGTTTTTTTCTTATAACACATTTATAGTTATTTAACATTGTCACCATTTAGAATAAATTATATGAAAAATAATCATTATATATGGTTATTATAGACTATTACAGCAAGCAATTCTTTAGTTACTTCCTTTTATTACTGTCTTCTCTGCACTTCTCTGCTTTTCTCAATTGTCTTCCAAACTGAACAATCCTGGTACCATACATGTGTGTGTATATATATATATGTACAGTCCTGGTTCCATACATGTGTGTGTATGTGATAGTCAAGTGGTTTTTCATAGACTATATTAATGATGGACTTATATTCTAGGCCCTTCTATTTGAACCCAACTACCTTAAAAGCCTTCCTCAACCACTGCTACCTCCCTCCCCCAAGCAAATGGGAAATTAAGAATTCTTCTATACTTTCCTAAATGTCTGTATTATGTTATTGAGTGTAGCGTGCAGAATGTGCTATGTTGTATGACATGTGTACCCTGTAGAATGGACTTTCTGATGTGACCCGTGGAATGAGGACTAACTTCCTTCGCTTGTGCTCAGGGCTCTTCTGTTTGATGTAAACTGCCACTTCCAAGTTTCCCAGCCATTTCCATCTATTAGACATAATACCTTGTTAAATATTTATTTCCTTGCATTTAAAGTAAAATACTGTGCCTTTAGGCATATTGTTTGTTTGTCCTCTCACTTCTCATCCTTAATGCATCTGACTTTTACTTTAATGCCTAACTCAAGCCTCCTCTGTGACATATTTGGGCCATCTCTCTTCTCTGTCCACTGACTGTGAACAGAATTGAGCACTCCCCATTTCGTCATACTTTGTTCTGTCACTTTGGAACTACTAATTATACTGTAGTTTAGTGAGCTCTCTAAATATCTTTCTTGAAGACAGGAATGCTCTTTTGTCTCTGTACCGTCATTACCTAACACCATGTGAAGCAAGTGGTAATTTATTTCTACACGCATCTTGAGTAAGTACTTAGTGATTGCATAAAGTAACTTTTGTTACTTTTTAAATCACCTCTATATTTAAAAATATTTGCATAAACGGATGACATTCATTATGCAGGTAATCACTTTATATAGCTATATCAACATATCCCTAAGGTTATTTGACATGATTTCTAAGCCTCATCTTATATTGTTACAGAGTGTGACTGGAGCGAGGGGAGAGAAACACAAAATTAATGGTTAGAAAATAAAGGTGAATCAAGTAATAATTTAGGGCAAAAAAATTTAAATCATAATACTGTTATTTAAAAAAATATTTAAAGCAAAGCAGAACATATACTAAAAATATTACAGAGGAGATCATCATAGCCCTGTACAAGGATGAAATCCTGATTCATGATTCATTCCATAGTTTTATTAGAAGTTTGCTGCTTTTCAGCCAGCGGTATGATAGATACTATAGGTAATCATCATTAGTAGATGTTAAAATTTTTGAGTGAAAAGTTATTGAGAAACAAGATATTCACATAGTTTTATAGTATCACCCACAGATTACTTCTTAATGGCAAAATGAAAAGTATCTTCGCATTGAAGCGATGTGGAGAATATCACCTTCATCAGGTGGTGATTCCAGGTCTTACATGCCTCCTATCTACACTGCTGGGGAAATAGCACACCACCTATGTAGTAGCCATATAAAAATCAGTTAATCTGAATTTGAACAGAGGAAACAATTAGACAGTCCTGACCTGAGAACATTATACAAGAATATTGACCTAGGTTCTTTTTGTCATGAAAGACTTTAAAAGACATGGGAGGCTAGGGACTGTTCTAAATTAAAGCAGAATGAAGAGATTTGATAACCAAATATAGTCCATGATTACTCAGTGGGTTGTGGATTTGTGAGTTGAGGACCCTTTCAATGACAGATTGGGGAACTTTTCATATAGTTGTATATTAGATAATATTTTTCTATCAGTGTTTTCTATCAGTGTTTTCTAGGGCTCGATAATGGTATATCAATTATAAATGAAAATATACCCTTATTCTTAAGATACTTTGTCTATAAATATGTGTGACTATTTCATGATGTCTTCAATTTACATTCAAGTGCTTCAAGTGGAGAGGGAGAAAAAGTAAATGGAGTAAAAACAGTATGTGATGAATAAGATACGTGTCAGTGAGTGGGTTTTTAAAAAATATTATTCCACTTTCTCTGTAAGATGAAAAAGATTTTAAGATTTTATTTTTCAAAATAAAAAATTGGAGTAAGGAGAGCATATCATTAAATTATTCAGGAGTTGCTGTCCAGCCTCAGGCATTTGCTTTTCTTATCTCTTTGCTTTTTCCTTTTTTCTCCTAATTTCATTTCTTAGTCTCTTAGGATTATGCTAACAATTTTACTTGTTTTTAACATCTCTTATGATTTAGCAACTGGAGCATTTCAAAGGTGAAATGTTTCAAGTTAGTACGTATTCTTTTGTCCATTCTTTTTCTCTTCCCCACAGTTAGTGTCTTATTTTTATCCTTAGAAAGCATTGATGAAACAAAAAATAGGTGTTTAAGACACAGTCTTGGTACTGGGAAAACTGGAGGGCTGGTCAGAGAGGCAGACCATAGACATAAACTAAAGCTGTTAAAACAGACTAGAGTGAGTTAAAACTCAAACTCTATTCATGCTACTCTCATCTCTTGCTGAGTTTGATTGAGCTTTTAGTCCGTACTCCTGAGCTCTTCACAATATTACATTTCTGGTCTGACATGAGCATTGGTGAGAAATCATCATTTTAAAAATCATAATTTAATGCTCTGTTTTGAATCATACCTAAGATTTCCCTTTTCTTCAGATAGGTGAAAATGGTGATCCCAAAGCCTTTTTAGTGGAGATTTCCTGGACAGAAACCTACCCCCAGACACCTCCAGTTATATCTATGAATGCTTTTTTTAACAACACCATGTGAGTAGTGTTTCATTGTCATTGTCTTTGTGTTTAACATTCTTTCTGGCTTTTCTCTTAGCAGTCTGTTTCTTGTGCATTGTAGATCATCAGCTGTGAAACAGAGTATATTAGCCAAATTGCAGGAAGCCGTGGAAGTTAATCTCGGGACTGCGATGACTTACACGTTGTTTGAATACGCCAAGGACAATAAAGAGCAGTTCATGGAGAATCACCATCCCATTAATTCAGCAGTGAGTATGTGATTTGTTTTGTTTTTGTTTTAGGAAAGGCACAGGCAACAATGAAGACAAGTAGGCAGGCAGGAAGAGAGGAGGAAGAGTCATTCATTTTACTTAGTTGTTCATCCTGGTTGTTTTCCCCAAACCCAGGCCTTGAAACTGGCTGATGTATGTGGACTGCGTGTGGGGGCCTTATCCGCTAGGCCACCAGGGTGCGCTAGAACATCTTTATTTAGTTAGTGGCTTTTATTTTTTGGTTTTTCACCCCCACCCGAGGTCTCTTAACTGAATCCTTGGGCTTCACGTGGTCTGCACACTAGTGTCTCAGTCGCTTGAGCCACAAGGGCACGTGATTAGTTTTGTGAGAATTTTTTTTGTTTTTATTTTACTCGGCTAGTAGTTAATTTTTGCTAGTTATTTTTACAAAATTGGAGGGAGATTTCATGTTATATTTAAAAATCAGAGCTACATCTGAGTTAAATAGGAACAATGAATCTTTGCATTTTTAGTTTCTGTTTAACCTGAAAAATGAAATTATGTTCTCTCTCTATATAGTCTTCATAGAAGACTAGAATATTTCATGTGTCCACCAAAACTGAGAATTTATAGTGCCAAGTATTTTTTTCAAATTTACCTAATCTCTTGATAAAGCTCAGGTAGTAGGGATTTCTTATGTAGTGCTAAAATATGAAAAAAATGACTTTACCTATAAGGAATATTCGGTTTTAAATAATCTTCCCCAGTCCAGTTTTAAGATGTTGCAGGTTAATGATTCTGCTGTCAGTTCCAGCATGTGTGGGGGGGTTGGAAAGACGTGTCCCACACCAAGCAATATACTAATACCAACTGGGTTTTTCTTGATTCTTCTCAGTTCTGACACTCTACCAGAGATGGCATCAGTTTCCACAGATCAAGAGCTCAGTCTGACAAAACTGTCCTCCCACCCCACTTTAGACACCAATCATCAGTTCAGCTTGTCATTTGTGCTTCTAACCAACTGGTTATAGATTAAAGGTTTCAACAACCTCCTCCCTGGGTTTCAGTCATTTATTCTAGTGGCAAACAGAACTCAGAAGCATTTTACTTAATAGATTACTGGTTTATTATAAAAGGCTATAACTGGGGAACAGCCAGGCTGTAGGGCAGGGATATGGGAAGGGGCACAGAAGTTCCATGCCCTCTCCCTCCATGCCACTCACGCTGCATCTCCTGTGTTCACCAACCAGCACTCCTGCTAATCCAGGTCTGTGAGGCTTTTACAGCACTTCATTACATAGGCCTGACTGATCGCATCATTGCCCACTGGCTGTTGACTTTCCCTCCAGCTCCTCTCCCCTGCCTGGAGGTCAGAAGGTACTGAAAGTTCAGCTCTGCTTGGTTCTCCTGACAACCAGTCCTCTTCCTTAAGTGCTTCCAAAAGTCACCATATTTACATAACCTAAGACATCTTTATGGCACTTCATTTAGGAAATTCCGAGGATTTTAGAGAACTTGGTGTCAGAAAGGTGCAAAGACCAAATATATGTATATATTTTGTTGTAAGTCACATGTCACATGGCTTAAGGAAACTTTATTATATAGAAATTCTTATTTCTAGAATTGTTTTGGGGACACGTTTCTTAATCTCAATTTTTTTCAGTTTCCTACTCTGAAATGGGCATTATAATTGTGTCTACTTCATGAGATAATAGTAAGCATCAAATGACCAGTATATGTACATTCACAGCAGTGCTGGTCACCTAATAAACATTTTGAAATTTGCCTGTCATGGCACACCCTAGTGGAGTAGCAGTTAGGTCAGTTGCCTCCAAGGAGCTCAAGGCCAAATATCCTCCCTGGGTTTGAGTCCCAGATTGGGGGTGGGGGGAGGTGGACAACAGGGGACAGACACAACAAGTGTGAACAACTAAAATGAAGAATGCCTCTTCTTGTCTGCCTGTGCCTTTCCATAAAAAAAAAAAATCCGCAGCATATTGTCTTAAAAATAAAGTTGCCTATCATCAACTTTGAACACATGAACTGACATGTTTTTAAAGATTTTCATTTCTTCTGGGAACCAGGAAGTTCTGTTTAGGTGATTTTTATAAATAAATGTTTAAATTTCCAAATAATAACCAAATTAACTGACTTGCGACATTACTTTGGAACTTCAAGAGCATCAGCATATGCACGTATCAGATCTTTTTCCCAGGAACCTGGCTATTATGGCAACTGGCCCAATATTTGTCCTTCAAATGCCTGCACAAGATTCATCCTTGGGTTTGCAGATTCCGAACAGCAAGTGAAGAGGCAGCGGTGCTCATGTGATGTGTGCATGGAGAGTGCTTGTCACTAGCCCCATCATAGCCCTGGAGACCCTGGGGTCGACTCCGTTTCCTGGGGCCTCCAGTACCTTTGAACTGATGGAAGAGTAAAGCCAGTAATGTGCTGATTTAATTAATGAATAATAATATAGGTTCTTTCATTTCGTAAATCAGATTGTACAACTCATTTCAAAATGTCACTGTATTTAGTGTAATTCAGTTCGTTTTAAGTCCTAAGCCTAATTCTTCTTTTTTAGACGTCTGTGAGCAGTATCCTCTCGGTTGAAACTCCTAACAAAGTCTCCTCAAGTAAGAAAAAAGACAAAAAAGAACAACTGTCAAAAGCCCAGAAACGTAAACTGGCAGATAAAACAGGTTTGTGTTTTGTTTTTCCTTTTTATTAAACACAGAGAAATAGGTTGCTCTTTATTTTTAGTGTCATGTGGGCGCTTAATATATTTAGATTAAATTAGTTGTCTTTATTCTTGGAACATTTGGATCAGAAATTGTCTGGGTCACAGAGACAATCTGAAAATATTTGCTACTTCATCACCAGAGATAACCATTTGAGAAGAAGGTAACTGAGTGGCTAAGGAACAATGAGTCTTGAAATTATATTAAAAGAGCACACAAATGTGTGTCCCACTTTTTCTGACACATCAGGATTTTCCTGTTCGCTTACTTTTATCGCAGATAGGTGTATTGAAATTGCTTTTTAATCAAGTATGGTATACTATTTGATTTTTGTATAACAATTTAATGTTTTTGTCTATAGTTATTTATAGAAAAACAGTAAGATTTAAGAATAGAATTTCTGTATGTCCCAAACCAGTCATTCAGTATGACCTTTAGCAGAAGAGTATTATAAACTCTAGCTCATATCTACAATAATATTTGATCCCTTTATTTAACCTGAAATTTGAAAATTAATGTTAGTCTATAAACATTTTTCCCAGTTAAGGAGTGTGAAGACATTACCATATGTGCATTTATATACATGTACATCATATATCTGTATGTGTGTATTATTGGTATAAGATTATAAGTAATCCTATACTGAGAACTGACTATTTTACTTTGGTGAGAAAGGTTAAAATATCCCCTTTTTTAAAAAAATCAAGTGATAAGTTCTAAAACTTAGATTTAAAAACTTTTATAGTTTTTCTAATTAAGATATAATTGATACAACATTAATTTCAGGTATGCAACATGATGATTTGTTAATTATATATGTTGCGAAATGATCATTATGATTGTTTATGTCTTTTTTAACTGTCTGGCAGAATAAAATCATAAAAATACTGTGTTAGTCCAAAATAAATCTTTTTTTAAATTCTAATATTTTGAAAAAAATCTGGGAAGCTGATACACCTATTGTCAAAGCAGCATTCAAATAAATCATAGAAAAGCTGTAAATTGTTGGCTGTTACAGTCTGTTTTGAAGAATTTGAATCTTTTCATGATTTGTTTTAGCATCTATGTCAGTTCATTGCTTGCTGCTTTCGTGTCCAGTGATCTATGATCATTTTGTTTCATTAACATACCTTATCTCCTCATTGTCAGTAAGTAAATAAAATTCTCTTTGACATGAAGAAAAGAACCATTGGCATCTAAAATTGGGCTCAGTAATAATGCTTTTCTTTTATAGTAATCATGAGGTTAGTTTCTGTTTTCTCTAATGTAAAATTAGTATCTTGAACTCAGATTTTAAAGATTTCATACAATGAGACATAGTATGTATCAAGCTAGGAGAAATCAAACCATTTTAAAATAGAAGCAATTTTTATTATGTTTGTTTGCTAAACATCTTTAAATTTGAATGTTTTATTACAAGGATAAAAGTACTTCATAAATGAAGGTCTCATATAAGTTTTAGCTTATTTTCAATAGATTAGAACCTTTTTTTAAAGACTGTCAGATTAAATAGTGAATCTTTTTTCAGAGCACAGCAATTAAGAAATAAGTTGACTAGACTGCTCATAGTATTCAAACCAAACATTGGTTTTGAAGTCTCTTGTGCTGAAGCTAGCTGCCCAGTGAAACACTGACTCCTGAAACAGCAAACAATGCCATTTTTTACTTAGATAAGCAGTACTTTATACAAAACAGTAGAATTGTGTAGTTGCATGAAACTCATGAATTGATTTAGCTCTTCCTCTGGCATTACTGGCAACTCTACCACATATATTTTTTCTTGAGAACACTTTTTATTCTGAATGGATAAAGGGCAGATATAAAGGGGAGGTACCCCCCAAATACTTCAGAAGTATCCCAGGAGAACAGTGCTTTCATTTCACATTGATGCTAAGCAATTTTTACAACTTAAAATAATATGGTTTAAAAATTTTTAATCTGTTTGTTATGTAGAAGAGTATATATAAGACCTTTATTAGATGTTAACTAATTTTAAAATTACCGATTAGTCTTGGAAATAAAGTTGCTGTTTTTAATCCTGTAGATCACAAAGGAGAACTTCCTAGAGGATGGAACTGGGTTGATGTGGTGAAGGTATATGATATTTATATTCTAGCAAAAACAAAATTGTTGAAATTTTTGCTATCGAATAATGAAATTTTTATTTTCATTCTTTTCCCCTCAACTTTTGGATTTTTCTGGGATGTCTACTTCCTTTTTTACATTCAGCATGTAAGTATTTTTGACATATATTTTACTTTCTTCTCTTGCCTACATTCTCAGTTTTTTACTTGCTTTTTTAAATAATGGAGAATCTGTAGAAGTAAGTTATAACTACAATAAAGTACATGCTAACATATGACTAAATTAGCAGTAATATGGAAACTGAAGAAACAAAATACGAAGAGGAATACTTGATTTCTCAGTAAAAATTAGTATTTTGTCTTAGGGCTAACCCTAGATGTAGATTCCCATCATTTTCAAGACTGGTTTTCTATTTTTGTTGTTAACATTTTTGTTAAAAAATGTTTACTTTCCATTTTGAATGCTTTTACTGATTTTTCTCAATATTTTTCTTGCATTATTTGTAGCTTCAAATGTATTAAGTGATTTAGCATATCAAGTTAATTCTCTCTGTAGAACTTCCTAAATGAGATTTGCATGCCAATTATTGTCACTACTACTGTGAGAAGTAATTAATATGAACCAAGAATTGTTAAAAGTTAGGATTTTAGTGAGTCCCTACCAATAGGGTCATTTACAAGCTGTTTATTCATAACGTTTTAAATTTTAAAATCACCTGTTTGGGCCCTGAGATGTCTTTTCTATAGAAACTGTTTAAAATAATCTTTGTGTTTCTAGAATCTAGTACAAAAATATTACCTTGAAGTGGGGATCTTGGAGGTGCCACTGGAATCAAAAAACAGTACTACCTCTTGCCTCCCTTGTGAAGAGGCTGACCCTATGCAGTGTCTCGCTGGTCAGATACCCAAGAGCACGCTAGGACAGCTGATGGTTCATGGACATTTCATGTTGTCGTAGTGTGCGCTTGAGTTCTCAGCAGCTAAGTCTCTTTTCTCTCACATGCTTTGTGCTCCAGAATGAGCTGCTTCTCAATCTGAATGAGAATGTCGCTGCTCAGTGTAACAGATCTCAGCTGCTCTGCTGCTGAAAGTGAGAAGAAAAATAATCTGATTAAGCTGAAGGTGATAGTGTGCCTCCTTCTCTAGCTCCAGCATTTTTTTTAAGAGAGTTCCTGTGACTATCAATTAGAATTTCAACCTGTTAAAAAAAAAAGTAAAATTTAAATAACCCAGTAATCTTGGTTAATAGGAGACCCTTTCTGCTAGATCGAAACTATTTGCATCATAAGGTTAAGACATTGCCTTATTTTTTTTGCTGATTTTCTTGTGAGTATACAGTGGCATTTACTCGAGGCTTCATGAAGTGTGGTGATGCCACCATGAACAGGATTCTCTTAAAGCACTAAGAGAAAAATTTTCAGAATTTTCTAAGGTAGTGAGTAGGTTTAGGATTTGAGTTTGTACATTTTTATATTAACCCAGTTTGTTCTTAGTACTTGTATGCTCTTGATAACTTTTCCTTTTATACTTACAGTAGAAGCAGACTATTGAGCTAGATGATAGATTTTGGAAAAGTATAGAACAATACTACTCTGCATTAAGTTTCGTTGGCTTCAGAAAATGTTATTTTCATTTTAAAAATGATTTTGAGTTATAATGGGTTATTTTTACATGAATTCAATTTCTCAGTTTTAATTTCAAATGCAGTAGGTGTAACATACATTTTTCAGAAAGATCTTTAGGATCCTCAATTTTTAAGAGTGAGAAAAGGTTCTGGGACCAAAAAATGTTTGAGAACAGCTATTCTTAGCAGTTTTTGCTTTTTACAGCTTCCCGCATTTTCTGGGATCCTTGGGGTTAGAGTTCAGTGGGAATTTCTTAGTGACTGACTCTTTGTTCTGGTAGGAATTGCCTTTATTTTGGGGGTATTTTATCTGTCCTTCCTACCCCCCATTTACCAACTCCTATAGATTTTCATCATAAAAAAATTACATTTTCAGATTTTTAGGACATTTTAAAAACTATACTTTAAGAATTTTCTGGTTCAGATGATAAACCTTGTGTTTTATTTTCCCACACAATTAAAATTGTTTTTAAATTTTTAAAAATAATATGTTGTTCATAATAGAGAAAAAATAAGAGAACATCATTCACTTTACAAGTGGCATCTTTTGGAAATTCTTCATTCAAATTTATTTTTGAAAAGCTTCAAGGGATCCTCCCCTACCCACCCCCTGGTTCTTTGTAAAGAATGCTGTTTGCATCTGAAGCTGAAAAGCACAGTAGAAGCTGTGGCTGCTCTAAGTTACTTGAACCTTGTTGCCTATTGTTCTATTAACCTGAATGCTTACTTCTGACATTAAGTGTAAACAATGAACTTAATACTGATAGCTTAAAGTTGTTGAGTATGTCTTGTCTTTTTTTATAGTTAAGCAAAACTGGCTCTAAAGATGACGACTAGCACTTGACATTTGAGACCAGGGAAGCACCTTCTTTAAAAAGGAAACTGGGTTCAAAAATCTTTTCTTTATTCTCTTCTGGAATTGAGGTAGCTTTTTATAAAAAAAACAAACAAACAACACAATTGTTTTGTATGTTTCTTATGTAAAAAATGTTGTAAGATGAGAATTCATAAAGAGATCTGGTTGCATTAAATTATTTTCACAAACTTGCCTTAATAAAAGGTGAAGATGTTACTGGTCAGTATGCTTTATGAAGCCTCGTGGGCTTTAAAAATGGATAAATGTGGGAGCTAATAAATAATCGATATTAGTTTATATGATCTTATCCTAGTGGATGTGACATCTTTTAAAGGAGTATGTAGCTGTTTTCCAGCTTTCATCCCAGTGAAGCAGAATCCTGAGTGAGTAATTATTCCATAACATGACCCATTTTATTCTTCTCATCTTAATAGAGCTTTTGTCTCTCTTTTCTCTTAATTAGTAAAGCATAAGTTGCTTCAGAGAAATTTAGATTTTGGCATTTGAACTTTATACATAATATTCTTTGTAGTTCCTTATTATTTTCAAGAATGAACTGCTTTTAATAAGTGAAAATGCTTATACTTTTGGTTGGGATCATGCTTACTGGTCATGAGAGCTTTCAATGTTAGGTGGAGCAGGCAAATGTAAAAATGAATCTGCCAAATACATGAAAAAGCACTTGAATAGAAATGCTGGTTCCTGTGTAAAACACTCAAACATTCTCTGCTGCATACATCAGGATGGGAGTTAAAGATGCCTTAATATTTAATTTTTGTATTATCAAAGACCTTGGTTTTAATACATTCTTATTTATGTGCTATTGTGTGTTTTGGTTATTTGGTAATGGAGATATTCTAAATGGTTTAGCATAAAACCACATTTCAAGTCTTATTTCTTTTCAGAGTGTCATTTCAAGTATCCACATGTATTTCTTATCCCTGTCATTGTTGTCATTATAGACACATACTGAACTGTAGAACATGCTCGATTCTTTTTAAAGCCAATAATAGAGGAAACTATTAGGATAGTTTTCCAGGACGCTACTGCTGGTTAGCTGTGATTTGCAGTGACTTGTCTGTGTGCTCCTCAACTTTCAAACTCAACAGCTGCTGCTGTGGTATGTGAAAGAGGAGATTGTTGATTCCTCCAGTTATGCTTGTGCAGTTTAGGTCTGAGTTTTTAAAGAATAATTAACTTTTAAAGAAATTTCCTTATATAAGAGAATTGGAATTGTATAGCAGGTTTTTGCTGGCTTCACATTGGTTTCAGTTCACTTGTTCAAATTATAAAGTATAGTACAATTATTGTGAAGAAGTTTAGCCACTTTTTCAAAAGATAAATTCCATTTTATTTCTTGAATTTATATGATGCATAAATTCAGGACCACTGGAATAGGCCAACTTTTGTTGTGTGGTTCTTGTGTTGATTTGTTTGCTTGTATTTTAAAGAACCTGAAACTGCTGTATCTGCTACTGGAAGAAAACACTTTGTTGTGCTCTGAAAATGCTGAAATTTGTCAGGTTTATTATAGTGCATAGATTACAAAGAATGATGCTAGTTAAATGCCAATGAACTATTTTTACTCTTTTTATATGAAATGTACAAAACCGGGGGGTGATGGTGGCACTGTGCCTCTTATGACCTTATGTAGAATTTGAACATTCTCGTCAATATTGCCGTCATCTGTGACACTCCCAGTATATTTTCTAAGTCTGTTTACTTAACATTGTATAAACTGACAATAAGCAATAAAATCTGAATGACACACAAGGTCTTTTCTACATGTTTTATTTCAAATCACTCGAGAGGGAATTGTTGATTTTTAAATATGCACATCTGTATGCTTCAAAATGTACCCTCCTAAAAACTGTTCACAGTTTTGGATTAAAAATACTTTAAAAAAGTAATTAATTTTATTTTTTGAGAAGGAAGAAGCGCTTTGTTTATTTTATTGAGTTGTTCATCAATGGTCTGGAACCAGGGACCTTGAGAATATCTATGGACTGCGCCTGCTTTAGACCTTTAGGCTGCCAGGGCTCACCCTCTGGATTAGAAAGTAATTTCAAGTGAACTGAGAAGAAGGTAAAGAATAACTATAATCTAAAAAATTAAGTGAAAGTTGGAGCCTAGAAGTTAAAGACAACTAGTTTTCACGGCTTCAGCACAGAAGCCAGAGGCAGAAGATGAAGTTCAAGTTCAGCCCAGGATAAGGAGTCACAGATGTATGTGTCTCTCCCCCCACCTCCCCAAGGAATGTTCTTATCTTGAATTTGCTTCTGGATTCGGGGGCGGGGGGGTGTAAAATATGAATATACTTACTGTACTTTATAGATAATTTGTACCAAGTTATCTCACACTTGGCTTTCAGCCCCAGTTACTCCCCATGTGGGCTATATCTAGAAGAAAAACTTCCAGCCAAGATTTTAGATGAAAGTAGTAGCAGCTGAGCAGAGTCTCTGGGCGACTAGTAGGAATAACCATAATCTGCTCTGGAAGAACCACCTTCAACCCCGTCCCCAAAGAAGCCCCACAGAGTGAGGGACTGAAATGTGCGATCTCAGCCAAGAACCACAGTGCACAGAAGCAGGACATGAGAGCCAGCTGAGAAGAAACTCAGGGGACTGGGACGCTCTGGGACATAATAATCTTACACAGACTGAAGTAGTAAGAGCAAACTGAGTAAGGGATAAGCTTAAAAATAACCAATCAAGTCTGGGAAAGAACCAAGCAGAACTTCCCAAAATGAAAACTACAGCACCAGATGAAGACGAGTATCACCGGCAAGTGGACCTTGGCAAATACAGTTCAACAGCCTGTGGGATGAGAGCAGTACTAAACCTGTGTTTGGCTTTTCACTGTGGCCTCAGATCTCAGTCATCCCCATCATTGCTTCACAAGCCCCAACCTGTTAGATTAGCTGGGTGAGTCATGCTTTCATAAAGCCCTGCTGGCGGCTACACACGTGCCCACCCCGGACCTCGTTTCAGAAGACAGCAGTGTGACAAGGGGTTTGGCCAGTATTCCCAGAAAGCTGCGATAAAGCAATAAAACATCATGCTTAATAATAACATGTTTGTTTTTTGTTACTGGCCCTTCTATAGGATAAAGACAGCTAGAGCCGTCTGCTAGGGAGTATGTGATAACCTCTGCTGAGTTTCAGTGTTTTCAGTTATGTGGCATTAAGGAAGTGATATAGAAAGTGTTTTTCAGACTGCAATGTGTAACCCGTTCTAATTGGAGGGACTTTCCCAGTAGTTTTTATTAATGAAATGCAAGAGAATAGACTTGGACAGAAAGCACCACTGGGTACTACATGCTGTAGGTGTGTGTGTGTGTGTGTGATTTCAGTATTGGGTGTGCACCCGTGGGGATGTAAAATTTATTTCTTAATATGAGTAATGTCGAAAAAAATAGTTTAAAAGCCACTAGAGAAAACAGTGATGGGACAAGTTTTGTACAAATACTGTACAATTTTTGAAAGTACAAAATGTGCCTTTTGAAGTGCTACAAACATTTATCATTGATTTGTGCATTATTTCTAAAGACCAACTAAGTAAAACTACACTGCACAGTAAGAGAGAAGAGCCAAGTATTTGATTTAGAGTAGGCCCTTTTAACAACTTGGTAAATTTGTAATAATGAAAATGCTTGCATGACAATTTTTTTGCTTGTATGAAGAACTGAAGAGAACATTTAAGAGGCAATGCCTGAAAAATAATTTTAATAGCTTTGATTGCCTGTGATAACCAAAAATAAGAAGTTTTTGCAATCAATTACCTATGATAACCAAAAATACGTTTTTGCGATTTCCCCATAATTTCTAGGGGAATAATCATTTTTGTGCTGTGTTTCTTGTTTAAATCTAGTTTCCAAGTGAATTGTCCTAGTAGGCTGCTGAGAGTGATAATAATACACAGGAAACATTTCCACTCCTGCCCATTTCACCCTCTTTTTAAACTATTGGTGCCTGAGAAGTTTTAAGTGATAATCTTGAAATTTCTAATGTTTTGATAGTTCTCAGACTATAGAAAGAGATAAGGAGAAAGATCTTCATTTAATAAGCGGAATTGCAGGAAGACAAGCTTTACTGCGTGTAGACTGAAGACTGCTTGCATGTGCTCCAGACTTGGTTGCTGTGTTCCTGCTGTGAGGTGAAGGTTTGTTTTGATGGCGCAGTGGGTTCTGTGAATTACCGTCCACCTAGTCTGTGTAGGGACACACCAAGGTTTGAACCCTTGTATCCTGGAAGAACGTTGTTTGAGGTCTAAGTGGAAGCACACGCTTTATTCATCTCTACATTCTTCTCACTGTTTTGTATTCTTAGAATGACATTTTTTTCCCCAGTTCGATCCAATAGTATTTTTTCAACACAGAAGTGAAAAAAAATTAAAACTGTTGAAACCTTTTCCTTCTTTTTCTGTTCTATTTCCCTGAAGGTCACAAAATCTAGAATTTGCCATTTTGCCACTTGAATTGATCAAAGTGGAATACACTATTCCTTACCTTCCAAGGGCTGCTTAAAGATGAAATTTCAAATGATAGGTGTTATTTTGCTGAAAATCCTCATGGAGTTCAATCATAAGAATGTCCATCTGCTAACAGAAAAGCTTAACTCCCACTACATGCTGACAAATGCCATCTGTTCATTTTTTCTCTTTCATTTCTCTGCTTTTCTTTGTACTTCAGAGTCTTTAAATTCCTTATTATGTTTAATTTTTATCTAAGTTTTACAGGTAGTTTTAGAAGTCAAGTATTTCCACAGGGCTTTGCCTTGCGACACCCCTCTGAGCTGAATTTCCACCGTTTTGAGCTGCTTCTCAACAAATGTTAGCTTAAGGTGACCCACCAGGCCCTGGTCTTTGTTCTGCTGCCTTATCTGTGACCTGGACACTTTGGCCTCTGCCATACTCCGGCCTGATGTCCTTTGTTCTGACTCTTTGCTCTGCTTGAGACACTTTTCCTCAGAGTTACGTGGCTAATTTATTCACTTCCGCTCTTTCCCCCAAGTCTGTTTTTCATTCTGAGGTAGAAAGTCTTAGAGGGGGTCCCCCACACCAGCTTTCTTAAAATATAAATGGCATATAATGTGTACGTACATTTAAAATGTGCAGTATAATAATTTCATCTAAATATAGAATGATCACAACAGTGATAGTTAATACCTCCATCGTCTCTCATTTATTATCTCGTGTGTGAGATAAGAACATTTAAGATCTACTCTCTCAGCAGCTCTCAAGTACATGGTTCAGTTTTGTTAGCTATGGACACCATGTGCATTGCATCCCCAGAACTTTCCTTATAGCTGGGAGTTTGCACACTGTGACCAACTTCTCCATTTTCTCCATGCCCAGCCCTCAGCAGTGTCCAATCCACTTTCTGTTGTGACTTCAGTTTTTTAGATTCCTGGTGTAAGTGAGATCACGTGACGCTTGTCTCTGTCTGGTTTATTTCATGTAGCGTGAAGTCCCTGAGGGCCACACATGGTGTCACAAATGGCAGAATTTCCTCTCGTGACTGAGTAACAGTCCATCGTAGAGCAGATTTTAAGCAGAGGAGTGAGGTTCCCTATTTATGTTTGAACAGTGAGTTGTCGCTTTTATGTTAAGAATAGAAGCAAGAGAGGTGGAGAGATGAGGTAGGAAGCTGTGAGTGAAAATGATGGCTAAACGGGGTGGGAGGTGGGAGTGCGTGAGACTGGTCGTGAGCTGGGGAGGTGTAGTGAACCGCAGACACGGACTTGCTGATGGATCAGATGAAGGGTGTAGAACGAGGTGTCGAAACAGGTTTTTGATGAGCGATTGCCAAAAAAAAAAAAAAAAAAAAAATGATTAAGATAGTTCTCCCTGAATCATTTTATATTTTCAGGTAATCTCAGTAAAATTGCACCTGGGCTTTAAAAGAAGGAAAAGGCTGATTTGATTTTCTTATGGAAAACAATACTAGAACAGCCAGAAAAAAATACTGTAGAAGTAATAAATTAAGGTTGTTCTATCAGTAAAACATTTCAGGCAATAGAATTGAAAGGGATAAGGTGCTGGCACTTGGCTCTGGTCAATGAAATAAAATACAGTCCAGAAACCAACCTAAATATATACATACATTTATGACATCTCTATAAAATATCATTCCATAAATGGTATTGAAACAATGTGATAACCACATAGAGGTAAAAAGAAAAGTTATTCATGTTTCATAGTTTACATCATAGTAACTTCCAGATAGATCAAGACAACTATAAAAATGTTGGAGATATTTTAAATGTATAGTTTCAGAATGAGACACCCTTCCTAAAGTATGACACAAAAATCTGAAAATGCTAAACTTGATCACATAATAATGTGAAAAATTCTGCCTGGAAAAAATGTCCATAAATAAGATAAACAACAAAGAAAAAGTAAGTCCAATAAAGTTCTTAGAAAGTATTTTCTTAAAGAACCCAATTTTATAGAAAAATGAGCATAGAATATGTGGTGATTTCAGCAAAAGGAAATGTAAATGACAAATTTTTTTGAGTGCAAACTGATAGAAATTTTACAAAGAGCAATTCAGCAAAGTTATTAAAAATCACAAAGACCTTTGATCTAGAAATTCCACTTCTAGGAATTGTTTCCCTCTTCTGTGCGTGTCCATGTGGGAAATGTTCCACATATGTGGGCGATGTCCTGTATTATTACTTGGCTGTAATTGTGATTGGTATCTTTAGGTCTTTCCTGGGTAAAAGGTACCAGATTGGATTTAGGATCCACCAGAGGCCATGTGGTAGAATGAAAAGAATATTTGCACTGGCGTCAAAGCAGACATATTAGAAGGTATGTCCAACCACATTATTCTTGTGGATCTGAGAACACGATGGCTCTCAGCCTTGAATACTCCAACTATTTAATGAGCAATTGTTGAGAGAGGTGTCCACCATGGGACCAGGGACCTTGCGTGTTCTTGCTGCAAATGTCAGCTTACAGGGCCCTCCCCTCCTCTAACCCTGAGCTGTTTGGGCACCCAGTCTTGGAGACAGGCACACCCCACCTGTCCTGTACGCTGCTTGCCTACAGGGCAGAAGATTGGCTTGTTTACCGATCACTAGCATTTTCAGTTTAGCATTTTCAGATTTTTGTGTCATACTTTAGGAAGGGTGTCTCATTCTGAAACTATACATTTAAAGTATCTCCAACATTTTTATAGTTGTCTTGATCTATCTGGAAGTTACTATGATGTAAACTATGAGACATGAATAACTTTTCTTTTTACCTCTGTGGTTATCACATTGTTTCAATACCATTTATGGAATGATATTTTATAGAGATGTCATAAATGTATGTATATATTTAGGTTGGTTTCTGGACTGTATTTTATTTCATGCTGAGCCCTTGGCCCTGGGTTCCTCAGCTATATACAACCTATTACATCAGAGCTGCCCTCTGGCCCTTCCCACGGGATGTGGAGTCAGGGAGACTGGCTCTGTCACACCGGCTGCTGTTTGCTGTCTTGTTTGGAGACTTGTTCACTCCTGGCAACTCTGGAGTTATGACAAGTCAGTCTGCTGTCTGGCTTTGAGTCTCGTTGCTTCTTGCAGTCCTCTATGAGGCTGGAGTTCTGCCTTGGCGGGAATAGTAGTACCTGAAACTACAAGGTTGTTTTGAAGATTAGAGGAAATGTTGGTCAAGAGCCTATAATACTGTAACAGTCATAGACGAGGCAGTAAATGGTCATATCGTTTTAAGTAAATGCTTTTGTCACTTTTAGTTTTCAAATCAGATGTCCTTGAATGTCAATATCAAATGTTTTCCAGTTTATCGTCTTAGCTAGCTAGCATCATAAGATAACTGAAATAGAGAAAAACACATTTTCCAAACCTGTGTTTTTCAAACAGCTTTATAACACACTTATGGATAGAGAGTCAATTTAGGGGGCTTTTAGCAACCTTTTTTTTTTTTTTTTTTTAAATAGCAGAGTAGACTAGAAGGGCTCAGAATATAATATATGTTCTAAGAGTGGATACTGTTTTGTGAAATGTTTCCAGCTTGTCTGGAATGAGTGTTGATGTACTGGGTTGTGATGCAAATCATACTGAGTTCTATTTTCTTAAAATTGAAAACCACTTTTCTAAAATCTAAATTGTTGCTTGGCTTAAACGTTTCTGAGGGCTTCAATAGAATCCAGTCAAATCGATCTTGAATTTAACCAGAACAGTGCTTAGATGGGACCAAAGATGGTAGAAAGTCAGTATTGAATAAGTTCTAACAAATCAGCTAACCGAATGTCCAGGGCCCCTTATCCTTGAGAGAAATCAGAAAGTTCAATTAGAGAGATTGCTAGAGATGCAGTCTACCACTTTTATTGTCAGCAAATGGATTCTTGCTTTAAATTTTTAGTTTTCTTCTAATTTAGAGCAGAATTATGGATTTCTTTAATAAGCAGCAGAATTGGTTTGTTCCCCACTGTTTGCCATCTGAGTTCTGAGTCATCTAACTGTGCCATGCTTGATGGCAGGACTCCTACCTTACTACTGGGGTGAGTCAGTAATTAAAAACAAAAATATATTCCATTTTGGCAGCCACATTGTGATTCTGAAAGTAAAAGGAGAATGTCATTCTGAAGGATTCCAGAAATTCCACTTCTAGGAATATTTCCTCTTCTGTTTGTCTCTGTGTGGAATGATCCATGACCATGATAATGTCTTGTATTATCATTTGCCTATAATTATTATTGGTAATTTAAGGTATAGCCTGAGCGAAATCAGTTTGTAATTTCTCCCTGCATCTTTCTAAATTTCATTCAAAATAATTTTCCTTTCTCCATACTCCATGATCTTACTTATTATCAAATAAAATGCTGAATGACGCTGAATGTTTAGTGGTCAGGGCCTGTCAGGCATCTCCACATAGACAGTGGGCACAGGTCTGACTGCAGAATAAATCTGTGCATTTGTGTCAGTGTCAGCCACCATGAACTCTTGTCCCTCCTTAAGCACCAGGCCAAAGCAGCTTCCCCAGCAATTTTTCTAAGTTTTCTCTCTTGGTGAAGACTAGACTTTTTGATCTTTATTTATTAACCCCACAGAATTTGGTTCCTGCAAAGACTGACAATTTTGATGAGGAATAGGCAGTGTGTGGGCACATAAGTGAAAGAGTCAAGAGGATATTCATTAGCTCAGAACTTGCAGCACTAGACAGCTTGAGCAAAACTACAGGGAAAGTACTTCCCACCTCTTTTCTGTCTCCCCTCCTCTGTTCCTTAAACGTGCAGAGCGCACATGCTATTGTGAACCCCCAAAGTTCCCGCCTGATGATTCTATCTTCTTACCGACCCTCCTCAGTCAAATACGAAGCTCCATGTCTCCTCTCCCCATGAAAAGCCATATCAGTCTCTCTTCAATTGGGAGGCAAAGAACTTACTTAAAGACACTTCTTGATATTGGAGTCTCAGGAGGTTTCTTTGAAAAGGCAGAGCAAGCAGGGAACATTTGCCCAAGGTATCAGTTTCTTCTGATCCCTCCAGAGAAAGAATTCAAACAAATGGACACAAGGATAGAAAAGTTTATTAGAAAAAGAAAGCACACCGGAGTGGTGTGGGATATTCTAGAATGAGTTGGGCAAGGAAAGTGCACGCGTGAGACATACGTGTGGGCATGCTCTGAGACAGGCGCTGGCGTCTGGAGACCAGGAGTTTTACAGAGCTGCTGATTGTATCAGACTGATTAATGTTCATCAGTTTCCTGATGAAGGGAAGGGTGGGATTTCCTTGGTGGAGAGGAGGTCTTCTTAAAGGAGATCATGCTTTTAAATTCTTTCATGGCTTTCCTCAGAAGGGTCATGGAGCCCCCAAAGGAATGGTGCAGTTTTTCACTTATTTCCGGTGGAATTTTCCTTTTCAGCTGCCAATTAATTTTCCTCCAGCTGGTTAATCTGCCTCATTCCCACCATCATACTACTCCCTGGTGATAAGCGTATTCATTCATTTTCACTTGTTCCCTGATGCTGAGTAAAATATCTCTGTTCTTTTCCACTTGGGTTCTGAATCCCTTTGCCTCTAAAAGTCTCCAGCCCTTCTGCAGTTACCCCTTCCTCTCACACTGCCAGTATCTCCTGGATTATCCCTTCAACCATCAGGCATGCTCTAGTATCATCTCTCCAACACAAAAAAACAGATGTCCTTCTTTGATCCCCACCTATCGCCACCTCACTGTCCCCGCTCTACCTAACCTGCACATCCAAGCTGCTCCTTAATTCCTGACCTTTCTTGAGTGTTCAGTAAGTGCTAGGCCTGTGCCTGGGAAAGGAGTCATGATCGTTTCCATTTATAATGATCCATTTGTTCCAAGTTGCCTCTCACTTCCCAGGCCAATGTGTCTTTCCAGCATTGCAAACTGATGGCAAGTTGGTCTCCCTGAATACCTGTCACTTTGCTTCATTGGGTGTTCTCTGCTAGATGCTGACAGGCAAGCATGAGCAAAGGAGACACGTGAGTGTTCAAGGTGGGACTTGCACCCACTGGAAGGCTGGACTCTTGGGAAGGCTGGAGTACTGCAGGGGTCTCTGACCTGCCTGGCTTCTGGAAATCCACTGAAGGTCAGGGGGTCAAAGTCACTAGGGGGTCAAAGTCAGATTTCCCTTCTCTGGAATAAGTTCACTTTTTGTTTTTATGTTCCTCAGGAGATCCCTACAACTTGGCATTCAAGAGTAAGGACAGATGGCCTTTATGTCAACAAATGTTTCTGTCTGACAGTTGACCACAATTAGCATCAGCGTCTACAGAGAGTGGGAGAAAGAAACAGGTAGAAAAGGCTTAAGGCGTGCTGAGACAGCTCATTATTCTTCCTCCCCTGTGCCCCGTTTGTTCCTCCTTGTCCCAGCCCCTCAATCTGAAATATTCATCCACTTCTTGAATTCCTTCATCTTCCCCAAAACATGTCCTTCCAGAAACCCTGCTCTCCCCGGAATCTACAAGCACAGTGTAAATCTTTTAACCTTCCATCAACCTCCATAGCCCTAGTGATGTGAAACATATGAGACTGCAAACAAAGGGAAGTGCAGAAATGCTTTCTGCAGATCAAGGCAAAAGGGAAAAGTTTGCACTTTTAATAGTTAAAAAGAGAAACTATACAGTCTGGGCTGGGGTAGGTGAAATCAAAGCTTTTACAGCTTTGAATGTTATGGGAATTTCTTCATATGAAGTTTCATGGAGGGGTGACAGAGAGGTTTAAGTCTCCCACAACAAATATAGTAATGGACTTCGTAGGATTATTTATCTTACTGATTTCCATCCTGATGTTATTCCAGACTTAGAAAAAAAATGACAAAAATAGCACAAAGAAGTCTTTTATCCTTGTCATCTAGATGCTCCAGATGTTGTATTTTATGTCTTATTTTTCCTTGTTTACTTCATGATTGTCCTCACCCGTCTCACCACCTGTCTCTCTATTCCCCAATTTATACATGCTGCCATCATACTGAGTTCTGAACTGATGGAGATCACGCCCTTTCATGCCTAAGTACTTCAACGAAACAACAATACGATGATCAAATCAGAAACTAACATTGATATAGTACTATTATCTAATATATAGACCTTTTCAGATTCTACCATTTTCCTCAAATACCCTTAATAGCAAAAGAAAAAAAAAGTTTCATGATCCAGTCGAGGCTCAGACATGTACTTTGCTGTCATGTCTCTTTTCTCTTTAACCTGGAACCCTCCCTTAGTCTGTCTTTGCTTTGCCAGACCTTCGCTTTTTATTTTTTTTAAGACCTTGACATTTGGAACAGTACAAATCAGATATTTGTAAATTGTCCATCAATTTCAGTTTGTCCAGTGTTTCCCCATGACTAGATTCAGGTCATGATTTTTGGCAGCAATATCTCAGAAGAAGTTTTGTTTTCCCCAAATGTCCTGTCAGGAGGTACATGACACCCATTCTCGCCATTCCTGGTGGTGTCTCTGAACAGTTGCTTAAGGTAGCAACTGCCACATTTATCCAAAGTGAAGTTGCTATATTTTACCTTAAGAATGAATAAATATTTTGAAGAGAGATATATTCATAAAACGCAAGTATCTTGTCCCAACTTTCACTTACTAATTTCTATTGCTGATTCTTGCTTAAAACAGCTATGACTGTGGAGATAACCAAGCAGTGACGTTCTAATTCCTTCATTTCTTCTGCTTTTGTTCATTGGTATTCTACAGTACAGTTAGAAACTTCCATTCTCTTCTACGTATTTACTTCTATCAGTATGGACTCATTTCAACATACTGGATTTATTATTCTGTTCATGTATTCATTGATCTGTATATCTATTTTATTATCATAATTTATTTCACTACTCAATTTCTTCCAGTTTGGGCCAGCAAATACTCCATAAACCTGGCACCTATGTCCTTTGGACAGGCCCGCCTCTGACTTCATCAGTTCTTCACTTCCTGGCACAGCAGCATTCATGAGGTTATTTCTTAATGAGTTCTTGGGCAGACTCCCAGAGTGGCTCACTGATATCAGTTCTGTTAGACCCAAGACTCTGTGACCCAGAAACACTATTGGCTTGATTCAAGGCAAAACCTCCAGGAAGCTAGAGGCAGGAGCGTATTCTGTCAACCTTCTGTAAATAGTGCTTTGTCTAAACAGGCCTCTGATAAGATTTGAAAACTAGACAACTTCAGATTTTGTTTCCTGGTAAAGAAAGGCCAACAGCACTGTCCAGTATAACTCTGTGGTGATGGAAATGGCCTCTACCTGCAAGAACTGAGGTCGCCAATAGATAGCAGTGGCCGCTGAGCAGAATAAGATACACTAGTGGGATGGAGAAACTAAACTGTTCATCTAAATTCGTTCATTGTAATTTTAAATTACATAACAACCCGTGACTATTGTCACAGGTCTAGAGGGAAGTTTTCCTACGGTACTGATAGAGGAAGGATTTGAATATATAAGGGATGAAATGATCCCTAAATGATGAAACAATTAAAGAACTTGGTGGCACCATGAACTTCAAGCCACGGGAGGAGTTTTGCATCTCTGCGCCAACAAGTATGGGAACAAATCACCATATTCCGTTGGCACCGCTCCGCATTGGTGGCCATGTCATCAAGCATCAGCTTGTGGGATATTTAGTCTTTCTTGCTTTTATGGGCTTTTTCTCTCTGTGTTGTAGGAACTGTGAATGCAGATCACATGAAAGTTGTATCAAATCAGTAACATTTGGGGACAATGGTGGAAGGGAGGGAGGCAAAAGGAAAAGCAAGTCTTATTTTGTGTTCGCTCACTCATGAAAACTTTCTTGAGCATGCTTGATGAATAGTCTGTGCACTTCATGGAAAGACAAACAGACCGTCTGACTCTGAAGACTGTAGCCTGGCAAAATCTCAGTGGGTCCAGAGCCTCCCGACCCCCCGCGGGAGCGGCTGTCCCGTAAAGCAACTTCTCAAAAGGTCTCCAGGTGCTGGCAGCCGAGGGCTCCAGACAAGTAACCCCCAGAACAGCTGAATGGAACCTCCTTCTGCCTGCCAAGCATTGTGTCCCATTGGCAAGGCTGCTGTCATGACAGCCATAAAAAGGGAAAGCCACTGCGTGGGTGCGGGGCACTGAGTCCTTCTCTAGGAGGCCAGATTCATGTTAGTGCCTCCACAGAGCGCTAAGGTCAGAGATAGACTGACCACACCTACCTCTCCCCCACCCCACTCACCCCCTACACACACACACCCCCACCCCGGGACCCCCGTGGGTATACAGCTTGCTTCTTTGGAGGAGACTGACCCGACCGCCACCCCACCAGCGAGCACCACCAGCGCTGTTTTTAATGCGGGCAAAGGGGGCAGTTGAGTTTCCTCAGGTCCAGTCTGTTTAGGGGGTGCAAAAGCAACTGCCCCTTGTGCCTTGCGTTAGTGACGGCCCATGTGGTGCTGACCACTGTGGGCTGTGGTCACTGCTACTGTTCCCGCCCCCCGTGAGGAAGCCCGCAGCCTGTTTCTTCAAAGGGAGCAGAACACTGCCGCGGGTCTACCCACAGGTCAGTAATGTGGGGCTTTTCTCCGGCACTCTGGGGGTTACGGAGCATTTCTAGCACTGGGATCGCTCAAGTGGCATGTGTTTTAGGCAGGATATTTAGAGCGGGGCTTATAGGACCACCAAATTTGGTTTTTGAGTAAGATGCCAAAATTCCTTGCACCCATCCTGGCGTGCGTTTGAAATCTTGCCAGACCACATGATCATCACAGTGGGACGCCGAGGGGTAACAGTAGTTTCTTGTTGCTGGTCTGGCGGCTCTGCTCTGCTGCCTCCCTTTTCCTTAGTCACCTGTCTCATTTTTGCCATCCCAATGTCCTGTTTTTATCTCAAGGAAGTATGGTCAGCCTAATCAGAGACCATGTGTCTGCTCTATCTCTGTTCCTGAGTTTCATATCAACTAAACACTCTCATTACTGTTTTTTTTCAACCCTTTGAAGCTCTTATTTCTAAATTAAAATGATCTATTTTCCTCCAAAGAGCTGACATCAAGTAAAACCAATGAAAATTCAACATAAGATCAGAAAGGAAATACTGAAATGAAAATTGATCCATCATAATGCAGTAAATATGTTTCTGATACATACAAATCAATTTTCCTGTTTTTATATACTTTTTTTGAGGTAACATTGGTTTGTAACATTAGATAAGTTTCAGGTCTACAACACTGTAATTCTGAATCTGAAAATACGGCCTTGTGATCACCACCTAAAGTTACTTTCCATCGCTACTGTGCACTGGAATTCCTTTAGCCACTTAACTTGTCCCCAACCCCTTTCCTCTGGTCACTGCTGATCGCTTTCCTAATTGGTTATGTTTTGTTTTATTTGTTTGCTCTGTTTCATTATCTTCCACGTATGAGTGAAGTCATATTGTATTTGTCTTTATCAGTCTGACTTATTTCACTTAGCATAATATCCTCTAAGTTCCTCTATTTGTGTTGTCACATATGGTAAGATTTCGTCTTTTTTTATGTATAGCAGAGTAATATTTCAGGGTGTGTATAGATATGTATTTGTATTAACATATGAACACATACAATATATGTAACACATCTTTATTTGTTTATGGATACTTAGCTTGTTTCCATATAGTGACTATTGTAAATAATGCTATAATAAAAATAAAGGTGCAAATGTCTTTTTCTATTAGTGTTTTTGTGTTCTTTGGATAAATATCCAGAAGTGGATTTGTTGGATCATATGTAATTTTTATTCTTTATTTTTGAGGAATCTCCAAATTGATTTCCACAGTGGTTGCACTGGTTTATATTCCCACCAACAGTGTATGAGGATTCCCTTCGCTCCATGTCCTCACCATCATTTGTTTTTTGTGCTTTTGATAATAGCAATTCTAACATGTGTGAGGTGAAATCTCATCATGGTTTTCAATAATAACAATAATAATAGTAATAATATGCACTCCCTGATAATAAGTAATGTGCCTGATGACCACCTGTATGTCTTCGGAGAAATGTCTGTTCAGGTCTTCTGCCCATTTTTTAATTGGGTTACTTTTTGTTGTTGAGTTATATGAGTTGTTTATAAATATTGTTTAATGTTGGTTTCTTTTGCTGTGCAGAGCTTTTTGGTTTGATGTAGTCTCTCTCTCTCTCTCTCTGTGTCTCTCTGTGTCTGTGTCTCTGTCTGTGTCTCTCTGTCTGTGTCTCTGTCTCTCTCTCTGTCTCTCTCTCTCTCTCTCTCTCTCTGTGTCTCTCTGTGTCTGTCTCTCTGTCTGTGTCTCTCTGTCTGTGTCTCTGTCTCTGTCTCTCTCTCTCTCTGTCTCTGTCTCTCTCCCTCTTTAGGTTTTGTTTCTCTTCCCCTTTGAATCAAATCCTCTGTTGATGTTCCGTAGCTCAATTTCCAACAGGTATGTAGGGAGGCTTCCCCACACGAACAGGCAGTATCTGGACACACAGAGAGTCCCAGCATTCAACTCAATTCTGACACTATCTGCTGGGATCAGAATCAGAGATGTAAAGACTTAAAAGATGTAAAGACTACTAGGAGAGTAGGAAAGATGCTACATTGTTGATTTGAAAATGGAGGAAGGGCTACAAGCCAAGGCAGCAGGAGGACTCTAGAGGCTGGAAAACGCCAGATAACAGATTCTGTCCTAGAGCCTGCAGAAGGAATGAAGGCCTGCCTACACCTTGATTCTACTCCAGTGAAAAATATTTTCAGCTTCTAACTCCAGAATTATTTTTGAAAAAAGAAAAAGTGCTGTTTTAAGCCACTAGCTTTTTGGTAGTTTTTTATTTTTTAGTAACAACAACAGGACATTAATATAAACGTTGACAAGTAATATAGGAAGTCTATTGCCATTAGAAAGTCACTGTTGAGTGATTTATATGGCAATAGTTCATTTATCTAAGAATCCTCAATAGATCCTAAAATTAGTGGGTGAATTTTTGATAAAAAATGGAATCTTTAAATGCTCTCACATATCCTTACTGCTGACAAAATTTGTAACTCTTAGTGGAGAAATCTGAAAAGCACCAGCTTAGTAAAGTAATCATAGCTATCTCCTTAGTTATGTATAAATGAAAATCCTGTACCACCTGAGAGAATGCAGTGAGAAGAAAAACAATGTCTAGATTGAAAGAGATTAAAGAGACGTGATATGTCAAGGAAACAGGAGATCCTACTGCTATGAAGAGCATTACTGGAGCCATGGGGAAGACGTGAATTAGCTGGTAGGACTATTTTACTGTTAATTTCCTGATTTTGATGGTGTAGGAGAATGTCCTTGTTTATAAGAATTGCACGCTAATGATCTCAGAGGTGATGGAGCAGCCTGTCAGCAACTTCCTCTCAAATGATTCAGGAGAGTCTCTTCTACTCCTCTTGAAACTTTTCTGTATGTTTGAAGTTACTTGAAATTCAACAACAAAAGAAGTATGTCAAATAAAAGGGAAATCTACTCCTGTCCCTGGAGATAACGCTCTCCCAGGTCACATACTTATACGTCCCTTCTGCCGGTGAAGTGTTTGTCTTTCCTCTTAGTTGTTTCCCTTATTCCTTCCTAACAAAGCCCTGGCTTTGTCCAGTGTGGAGACCTGTGAGTTGGCCAGGCTCCTTTGCAGCAGGAAGCCAGCATAGGACTTGGATGAACACTGAGGATTTATGGGAAAGTTTTTACTCTCCTGCTACAGGTGGTTGCTTGAACTGTTACCCTTAGCTCTCTTCCTCCCAGAAAGATGGAAATGAAGTTGGTAGGGTAGCCCTCATCTTGTGATGATGAGGCAACAGGTGTGAGGAGGAAAACCAACACTCTAAACATGACAGGGCAGAACATGGTAAAAGCCTGGGTCCCACAGCCTGGCTGAACTGCTGCACTACCTCTGCTCATCATCTGAGAAGCATAAGCCCCTTTTTTGTGTTTAAGCCGTGGTGGCCATTTATTTGCAGTGGAAGCCTTCATAATGAATACACCTTCTCTGTGCATGTGCATATGTGTGTATATCCGTATTGTTAGTGGATTTTAAAATCTGAGTGGATCATACTGCCCACACCGTTCTGCATATTGCTTTTTAAATTTAACTTTATATCATGAGGATCTTTTCATGTCATTCTTTTAAGCATAGGATTTCATCACATGCACAAACCATAGTTTATTTACTTCCCTATTGATTGTTCTAATTATAGCCATTGCAAACAGGGTTTGCACAGCATATTCCTATACTTACAACTTTCTGAATGTGACAATATTTTTGTAAAAAAGTCTAGTAGAATTGCTGTGTCAAAGACTGCGTGCGTGACTTTGTTAAATGCTGACAAATTTGCGATCCCAAGACTGTAGCTTTAAACTCCTGCTGATAGAGTTCAGAGCCTTTTCACCCATACACTTACTTTACAGAAAAATGTCAGCTTTTAAATGAGTAAAATATGCTGTATCGTTATCATTCTCATTGTATTAATTGACTAGAAGTGAACTTGAATACCTTTTTATGAGTTTAAAGGTCTTCTGTATTTCTTTTGATTTTACTATCCTTTATACATACTTCTACTTGAATATTGATCCTTTTCCTGTGACATGAAGAGGTTTTCAGATGCTCAGTGGTCTAGAGGAGGGACAATCTCTATTCTTTCTACTCTGCAAGCAGCCTTGAAACCAATTTCTGTATTTTTTGCTGTTGATCTTAAGCTTGGAGTATCTCTAGCTCTCCTTTGGAGGGTGACTTTCCTCTCTGCCCAGGCTCTCGCTTGCCCGTGTTGAACAGCTTTTCTCTCTGCCATGGTTTCTTCATAAATCTGATGCCATTTGCTTTCAATATTCGAAAATCTCCACTCCCTCAATCCTGAGTCACTGATGACATCCTTCATTCTTTTCCAGCCTTTTATTGATTTATTATTTTAAGAAATATATTGGGTATCATTTTAGTTGGCTTTTAGGAGATAGAGAGGAAAGATAAAAGCAGACATGGACTGTATCATCTGCAAAGAGGTATTTCACTCTGCTTTCTCCCCTGGTCTCTCCGGTCATTATCAAGGACAAGTTCTCAAGTCAGAACATGAAAGAATGGATTGTTACCCTCAAAGGAAAGCAGTTCAAGTACAAAGAGGAGCTAGCAGAAATTTGTGAATTTTTCAGAAGAGAGGGAAGATCAAAGTCATTTATTCCTATAGGTTACAGCTACCACATGCTTACCTGGCTAATAATAGACTAATGAATTAGTAAGATGTATCTTCCCCAGTTGTTTTTAACTAATGTGAGCATCCCTAGGATGCTAAGAGGGCCCTTAAGTTTCCAAATGATGATAAAATTAAAATTAGGTTTAGAAAATCAAAAAATAAACTAAGGCACATGACAAACATCTGTATATGAGTTCAGGAAATAACTTGATGACTAGGAGAATTCATACTAGGAAATCTTTATAGCTGTATGTTAGAAAAAGAATTCATTTGAAGCCATAAGTATACTACATATCAAAAAATGAGGTTCCTATGACATCTCTGGAGAGGGTAGGAGCAGTGGCTTGGCTAGAAATGTATTCCAAAACCCTGGCAGGGCAGACAGTAAGATAGAAGGAGCTGTGATGTTGAAATTTCTAAAAGACTGAGTGAAAACCTTCCCTTTTTGATGGTGTTTAGGACAAGGGACATTAGCCCCAGAGCAGGAGACAGAAAGGCATGAAGGAATGCTGGCACACAGGAGGATGGCTCTCCACCAGGGCCAGCAGGATGGAGAGGCATGGCAGGCTCTGCACAGGTGGTGCCGGGAAAGAAGTTAAGAGCAGGGAGGGGGAGACACAGGTGTCACCTAGCAGCCAGGCCTGTGTGCAGGTGCGCCCTGCAGGAAACTCTGGCCAGCCGACTCCTTGCCATGTTAGGGTGCCCACTGGAAAAGAAAGAAGAGCATGTTGAAGGACAGGCCTCGTCACATTGATCTGGTCGGCTTCCCAGAATGTCCAGAGCAGATCTTCCTAAGATATGTGACCTTGGCAAGTGGATTATTTGGAGCTAAGGTCAAAGTTCTGCAGAGAAACTTTCCTGAAAGAGAAGCCATAACTACTCTCTTAACTACCTAGTCAAATGAAAATTTAGGGTATTACCCAGAATTAGGGTTTTTATCAGAAAAAACAAAACAGAACATTCCTATCAGATCTATTAGGTGTCGGTGCAAACATCTAATTATATGACATCTTGTCTTTGCCATATGCGGCGTCCTCATTCCCTGTGAGTCTCCTTCCTTGAAGCCCCAGGTCCCATGCTAATCCTTAGCCCATCCCTCTGGTATTCTTCACAGGTCAGATGAACAAATTAACATTAGACATGATGAGTAGGGAAAAGCCCAAGTTTAATGACATACATTTGGAAAATTTCCATGGCAGCCAATTCTCAGGTAAAGGGGGCAGACCAAAAGCTTACATCCTGTGCTAAGGAATGGGAAAGGAAGCCTGGGACATCAAACAAAGAGGAAAAGGGTCTTCATGTGACAAAGAGGGATGACTCATGTTTACTCTGAAAGTAAAGGTCAGTTTCTTAGAGGGCTATTCACAGATAACTAACTTCTGTATTAAAACCTTCTCAAACTACAGTTCTTCTAGGGAAGAGAACAATGAGCACTTCCTGGTTAGGAGACAGGCTGAGAGAGAAGCGACAGTGTCTTTGAGAGACAGGCAAAATAATTAGGAGAAAGGCAGGGTTTTTTCCTTTGCCACTGGATTTGCCATTGTCCTGGCTCAAGATGATATTCTTGCCAGAGTGGGGCATCTTCAGGAGATCAGTTCTGAGACACTTGGAGAGATCTGTTTTGAGTCCCTTCAGGAGCAAGTGGAGAGTAAGTGTCACCATGAATATGAAACATCGAAAGAAGATATTGTAAAAAGAGACATTATATTGAGTAAAACTGAGTTAGAGTCAATGTCTTTTAGTTTAGAATGAATAATGAACAGGAGATAATTCAGGCAGGTCTTTGAATACTGTATCATCATCTGGAGATTTTAGTTCTCTCACAGAAGCTACAGAATATGGAGTCAAAATCTGTCAACAAAAAGCGTGTGTGTGAGTGTGTGTGCATGTGTGTGTTGAATAACGGCCATGAATCGGTGATCTAATTAATTAAAGATAGTAGTTTTTCAGGTTTTCATACATGTTTGGGGGCTTATATAATTTTGTAAAGAGAAATATGAGTCTATCCCCTGTCCTCTCCTGAACCCACATTGACAAAATGGATTTTCCTGGAGGCAGCAGTGTTCACACATGAATAAAGCAATTCTTGTGATATTTATGATGTTGCATTCCATTGTGTTCCTTGTATTTGGACAATATTTACAATTTCTAAGTGGAGTGTGTCCGGGAGCACTTTCTATCTGCAAGGACTGCAGACAATGGCAAAGTCCAGGTCTGGGTATTTGGATCAAATACATTCCTGTGTGGTGTGCCCTGGTGGAGTAACGTTTTGGTCAGCCACCCTTGGCCAAGAGCTTGGTTAACATACATCCCAAGGACCAGGGTTCAAGACCTGGAACTGCAGGAAGAACAACCATGATGAAAAACTAAATAAAGTGCCTCTCTCTCCTATCTCCTCCTGCCTGCCTGTCTCTGCTTGCCTTCATTCCTACTGCCCCTTTTCTTTAAAAAAAAAAAAAAATGTGTATATATGTGAACACACACACACACACACACACACACACACACACATATTCCTTTATGGTTACTTACGCAAGAAAGGAACAGTCAAGATATTCTTTCCCAGCTGCTACTGTAGCTGAGATAGTGATATCTCTGGTGACAGTTTGTAATAGCTCCCTTCATGCTAACTTGGGCTCCAATTTAATGTGATTTGAGGACCACAGGAGAGGTTAGGCATTAACACAGGTCAGAGTTCTGTCTCTGTGCAGCCTGCTGGAAATTAAAGAGGAAGGAAAAAGAACCATAGTCGAGATTGTTGCATCCCCCTCAACAAAGAGGAGTCTATTTCTAAGCTAGAATAAATCAAACAGCTTTGCTTTTTTCTTGAATGCACATAAAAGGACTGAAACCAGGCAGCGAGAGTCCTGCTTCTGTGCTGTCTCTGGAATTGTCTTTCATCTTGGTTAGTCCACAAGAATAATTCCTGGATAAGAGAATTCACGTGAGCAGGAGATTAATTTGCACCTTGATTTTTCCTCGGGACTTCGGTATCTTGGACAGCCGTGTGGACATTGTGTGAGAAGAAATTACTCCCTGGCAGGCACTGTGTGAAAAGATTCTGCCGTATCATGTGGCACAGGTAACAAGCACAACAAAAATTTAAGGGTCCTGGAGGCTTGGGTCTCCCTGGGAAATGGAAGTGCCTGGATGACAAGATGATAAGTGACCGCAGTAAGCATTTAAAATACTTCATTTTTACTAAGTGCAGTGCCTAGCTGTCATGTTTCCTCGACGGCTCCCGGCTGCCATCGATGCCATTAATTTCTGATGACCATGTCACCTAGAAGATAAGTGGGTTTTCCAGTAAGCATCTATTCTGATAAATAGAAGCACAGTGCTATGCATTTCCATGTGGCATCGTCTGTCTTTCCTCTTGACAATGTACTTTCCAGAAGAGCAGGGCCTTAGGTTTGTGCTATTACTGTCCTTGCTGGCACTCAGAGCCATGCCTCTATCTAGTAGCATCTCACGGTTTTGCTAACTTCACAGGGATGAGTCCAGAGATGCTCATGCTTCCTCAGTTCTGGTGCTTTTTGTGCCCCAGAAGCTTCTCATGGCATTTCCCTGGGGAGGGAAAAAGAAGAAGAAAGTAAAAAAATGCATCCTTCTGTTGGTTTTCCAATAGCCTAGGTTCTTAATCACGGTAGCCACAGAAAATCCAGCTTCCTAACCATAGGTAGACATCTGGAGAGGAGTGTCATGAGACTTCATGGTGACACTCAGCAGCTCCGGGTTAATAGTCAATGTCCCAAGATGTCAAGGTCGGTTTCACTTGAAAATGTGAAACTTCCTGCAGCAGCCTGTGACTTCCTGCAGTGCCCTGGTGTGCCTTGGGGCACAACTTGAGGTAAAAAAGTGATATGGAGTCTCTAAATCTTCACTGTTCTGTAAGAAGTACCTCGATGGCCCTCCATAATCCAAATTTTTTTTTTCAGCCAGATTGACTTGCTGTTCTAATTGCTGAGCTTCAACCAGTGATAAGATCACAGGGGTGAAACGCATGCTGTACAGTGAGCATATCAAGGTCATGCAGCATCCACCAACATATCACCGTAACCAGTCTTCTAGCGAACCTAGAGCCGCACGGTCTACTTGACCTGTGGCGGAGATGTGATATGTGCCGCGTTTTCCCCTGAGATGCTCCAAGGGGGAAAATATCAGATAAAGGGCGTAAATTATGTATTTACAATATTTATCTTCAATAAAGTGCAAGTTCAAAGGTAAGTCTTAACATTGATGTAATAACGTTTAGTTAGTATTTTAGTTTGAATTGGTCTTGTTGCTTTCGTTATTATTTTAGTTTTTAGTCCATTACCACATTAAAATACACATCAGTTAGTTAAATACTTGATTCCAAAACATTACTAGATGAATCTGATTATGCCACAGGATTTATAATATATTGCATTTCCTCTTTATGGAAAGTCAGAATGCAGATTAGCATATCAAATGCTTCGAGAAGCCTCGTTTTAAAAAGCCGGTTTATTTTGTTTTTCTCTGCGTTATCCAGCACTGTTTGACCACAGATGCCTGTTTTCCCGCATCACCCACTCAGATGCTGTGGCCCCAGTGATCATACTGCGAGGAGTTCTCCTTTAGAATTTAGTCATTGTTTGAAAATGGGTCCCAAATTCCGTGGAAACCTGTTCAAAACGAAGTTTTCAGAACGCCTTCAATGGTCGCTCCACAAACTAACCACTAGGTGGCAGTGTTACAACATCAGACTTTTTCACTGAAAGGCCTGGTGGCTCCAGTTCAATCCCACAGGCATTTACTGAGCGTCTGCTAACGCTAAGATGCTGTCGAATCAAACACAGGCTACTGTCTTTGCTGAAGCAAGGACCGAGGCCTCTGCCCTCTGGGGTCAGTGATCTTTCCATTACATGTAACATAAGCACCTAAGAAAGCAACTGCCTTGAGTCGTTACAGACTTAGCTACTCGGCAAAGAACATTTCCTAAGGTTTTTGTTCACAAAGGCAAATCTCCTGAGGAGAATGAAACACTGGCAGCACAAAAGATCCATGAAATATTTTGCGAATTTTTCAGTGGCCTAGAATCCAGGAAGGTGAGCTCTAGTTTATTCTAGAAGCAATTTATTCAGGGCAAACTTAGAGCAGACCTGACCTATGACCTGAGCATCTGTCTGCTGAGTCTGAAGCTGCTTGACGGGTCGCTGTAATCTTGCCATAGGAACCCACCTTCAGGATGAGCTCCTCTGAGACTTTATGGCATAAAGGGGCAGCTGAGGCGCGGGGAGAGCACCAACTTGTAGGGACCATGGGAAGAAGCTCCTGTGCATTCATTCTGTCTCTCAACATTTCCGGGACCCCTCAAGTATACCTCTGTCCCGAGAGTAAAGCCCGATTCAGGCTGCTGCCTTCGGAGCCTCCTCTCCTGCCTCTCCAGGCTGACTGCTGCCAGACTCCCTGTGTGACCAGCAGAAAGCTGATCACAGACTGTCCTCCCATCAGGGAATCCAGCCAGGTCTACATCCCCATAACCTGGCGCCCCCAGCATGGGCCCAGCCAGCTCATGCGCCGGGAGGAGTCTGTTCCCACCCTTCTCCTCTCCGTGCAGCCCCATGTGCGCTGGAGGTGAGGGGTGAGGTGATAAATACTTTCGAAGCTCTCCCACAGTTTTGGTATTATCTATTTTTTTAAAAGAGAAAGTAAAGCAGGCAGACATCAGGCAGGAAGAGAGAGGAGTAAAAAGCATTGTCTTTACCTAATTGTCCACGCAGATCTTCCCCTGCTCAGGGTAGTGACCCTGGTCCTCGGGCTGTGCTGGGAAAGCATCCCACGCGCGTCCTTACTACTTGAGCCACCAGGGGGCGCAAGTGCCCAGCTTTAACAGTAACTGATGGAAACCGTGTTTGTTTTCTTGCCTCTCATCTAATTTCTATTATTTTGATTTTATATTATAAAAATTTTGCCCCACCCCAGTATTTACATACATTTTCCTTTGTCTTCACCTAGTACCACTTATTTTTCATATTGGCATTTAAATATTTAATCGTTCTGGGATTTATTTCTTTGTAAGTCTACAGTTTTCTAATACTATATTGACAGTGCTGCAGAGAAGAAAAACAGCATTCCATATTTCAAAACTTTTAACCCTAAATCCTTTCCCTGCTGTTGATCATATTTCTCATGATTTTTTAATCTAATTGTATATATGTAATAATACAATAGTAAAATATATAATTTATCTATACTATATATATATTATATATAGCATATACATTAATACATATGTTACATATAATCTGTTTAAATTTTTATTACATCTTATAGATGTGTCTATTTCTCTGATTTTCTATTATTGAAAGGATAGAATATATTACTTAGGGAAGAACAAATGGGTAAGCATATTTAAGAAATATTGTCAATTTTTTAAATGGAGATGATTAGTTAAGTGAATTCTATACTCAGTTCCAATATTATCTGAATTGACAGACTTTGAGAAGCTACATTTTAACTGCTGTAAAAACTTGTGGAACATAGAAGGCCAGGAGTAATGTGGCAGAAACCTTGAGGTGAGCAGGGCTAGAATCTTCCCTACATACTGTACTGCTCAGATATCTCAGGGAGTTGTTTATGTTTGAGAAACTCAATCATGAGGAATGTTCTAGAGTACACATCATAGCCTCTCCTGGACACATGGCTAGTAAATGTTTAAGGATAATTGAAGGCAAGACAGGTAAATTTCTGAAGAGCAAGATTTTTTTCACTCTTAAGTTTCTGAAAAAAAAAAAAAAAAAAAAGACAGGTAAAGGATGGATAACAGTAAATTGTTTGAGGCTATTATGAAGATTAAATGAGATACCAACAAATAATACAACTAAAATTGATGACTAATCATATTGTCTTCTCTAAAACAAGTTTCAAAATATCCTTGTGGGCAATAGAGATTTTAATTAGAATACAGAAAAGAAAAACATTGGTCAAGCATGGAACTGATGAGCCATCTTCCCTTTTTATGAACTAACAACTGGATGGCTCAAAAGTTAGTATCAGATAAAAGTTTTGAAATGTGGAATGTCATTTTTTCCCTCTGTAGCACTGAGAAGAAATATGTGCCTGATGTTACAGACTTCACCACGTCATTGGAAAATCACATGCTGTGACCCGTATAGGTAAGGTGATCTTTACTTTTTCATTTGAGGAAGGGTTTATGGACCTTTAGTAATTAGCGCTGGTTAAATGTACCAATTCACCACAAGTGAACACACAACAGAAAGATTCATTCATTCTCCAAAGCAGGATCGGGGTCAGACTCCAGGAGGTGAATCGGCATCGGATCAGTAGGGAGTAGGCTTTACATAAGGCTGGATGAGGGTGGCAGGTGGGTGGGATGCAGGGTGCTTTCCAGTTTCTAATGCAGCTTTTAAGAGACTGGGTATTTTTCAGTTTCTGTGGGACTTCAAGGTTTAGGATTCTGGGAAACAGGATGTTTTCCCAATTTCTCATGTAGCTGGGGTAGCGGTCTTGTATTGTTGGGGGACAGGATTTTTTTTTTTAAATGGTAGGTGCAGGCAGGAATGAAGGCAAGTAGACAGGTAGGGAAAGAGAGGGGGAAGGGGCACTATTGTTTATTTAGTTGTCCACATTAGTTGTTTCCCCAACCCTGGGTCTTGAACTGGGACTTGAGACATTGACCTAGGACTTGAGACAAAATGCTGGGTAGAACTAGTTCCTCCTCAGTCTCCCTTATTGTCACCCTAAAATTTGTTATAACAGCCAGAGGCTGGACAGAAGTCTGACTTGCTGTTTGTACCTCATCTTGAAGAGGAGACCCAGGCCAGCTCACTGGAGGATGAGAGACCCAAGGCGCTGAGCTGCCTCTCCCAGTCCTCCCAACTGAGGACGATGTCTTAGGTGACCCTTGAGGAACCCCACCCCCATGCCTGAGCTTAGCCAGATGAGCTGAAATCCAGACTCAGCTGAGTAAGTCTGTGTTACACTGCGGTTTTGTGCTGGTTTGCTCTGTGGCGTTATTGTGCAATAGATCGATGAGAAGGGTACTTATACTTGTTTAACATATGTTATTTAAATGCAGTAACAATATACGAAGTAAAGAGTTGAGTAGGAATTTGCACCTGTCAACCTAGTGTTACCAGATGCAATGGGTCTGTTCCTATGAGCATCAGCCAGAAGACAGGAGCAAAAGTCTCTTGAAGCAAGGAAAGGTTTACTGTTGGCAACAGGTAAGGAACAGGGAGATGGTTTTTGAAGCATTGGATCCCTGAGTGCTCTGCTCGGGAACTGTGACTGGAATTCAGTTGAGTAAGTGAAGGCGACTGGCCATCGGGTTGCTGGGGAAGATGCCAAGTTTACTGTGCAGGCAATATTGCTAATACGTTGTATGCTCAAAAAATGGTGACAAAACTCCTCTTCTGCACGGTGATTTTAGTATTAAAATGCAGCGAGATTGCTCTTGGGTCATCATAGCCATTCTGCACAGGCTCAGGCCTTTGGGTGGGTCAGAACCACTTAGCTTGGTCAAAGATTTTCTTTATCTACTTCTCCTGAGGTGTTTGTCTATTTTGTTGCCTAGAACTACATTAGCCAGAGAATCAAGGGAGACAGGTTTCTGGGTGCTCGTTCAATGGTCAAGGCCCCGAGGAACTCTGTCAAATTGTGAGTGTGGCCTCTTGGAGTTTGTCTACGAAGTTCTCCTATGGCTTGTCTAATAAAACTAGGAAAGAAACTAAGGCAAAATGAGAATAAATCCAAGAGCTTATTAATGACCAGATTTTAGAATTGCAACCTGCACACCGATTCTCAGTTGTCTTTGAGTAAGTGCACCATTGGGTGGGAGGTCACAGAGATTTTTATTTAAAAAAAAATAGGAAGGTTACAGAGGAGAAGACAACTGTTTTCTCAAAGTTGCATTGGCTTATCAAACAACATACACTACTCACAGATGTCCCCTAACAGTGGGGGAATTCTGACAGGCCTCCCTCGTAGGCACTCCTATGTGATCGGTATGTTAAACATGTACCAGCTTTGCAGTTTCTGTGGAGACACTGAGTCTAGGGTATATGGCAAAGCCCTAGTGTTAGCCAGTCCTTATCTCTGTTTTTGTTCAGGAATCATTACTGTGTATCACTCAGGCTCCACACACCACTTTGCCCAGGTCTGGTAATATTATTGATTGCCTTATCTCAACCATCTGGAGAGAGATGTTTAACTATTTCTACAGCACATGCAAAGTAATGCGGGGACAGCATCACTTGGAATCTATAGGGCAGGATGCAGATATATGAAGAGTAAACTTAACTGGCAGAACCTGAAAGAGACCCCAGCGGGCAATTTCAGCTTAGCAACCTGAGTCTAGGACCCACCCCTGGATACTTAATGTTTTTCTCCAGCTAACCTGGCCACGCCCAAAACCCCTAACTCTCATATATATACAGAATCCATTTTGCCTGAGGGTCAGGCAGGCAGCTTGGGTCCCGTGCACACATGCACCTGTGTGTATTCTCTTGATGTAACCTTTCCAGCCCCGCAGGGCACCTCAACTAGTTATTTCTGCTTTTAATAAACTTGCCGTGTGTTCCCAGCCAATGACTCCAGGAATTCTTTCTGGATGAACCCAGGGTCTCATCAGCATTTCTCAGCTCCCACCCCCTAACCTGCCCCACATCACAAAGTCTGTGCTTTTTAGTAAAATAAAAAGAGAATGAATATTTGGTAGGCAATTAGAAATGTCCATGAGCTGAACTAACACAGAAATCTTACAAATTCAAGATCTTACCAAGTAGCAAGATATACTGTCAAGAATTCAAGCTGACAAAAGGCTCAGAAGACATAGAGAAAGGACCGAGACATCAAAAGCAGATCACTCCAAATGGATGTGTATCTCCAAGTGGTATATTTATACAGTGGAACATTATTTAGTCATTAAAAGGAAGGATACCTTGCCATTTGCAACAACACGGATGAAACTTGAGGATACTGTGTTAAATGAAAGCATACCCTGGTGGAGAAGTAGTTAAGTCAGTCTCCTCCAAAGGAGCTCAAGCTCACACACCCCTGGGTTCGAGTCCTAGCTTCAGGGGGAAGCAGCCAGTGTTAACAACTAAATAAAAATAAAATAAAATGCTTCTTCCTCCTCTCTTTCTGCCTGCCTGCCTGCTCACCTTCATTCCTCCCTGTACCTTTCCTTACAAAAAAAAAAAAAAAATCAGACAGAAAAAGACAAATACTGTAAAATATCACTTACATGTAGAATCTCAAGAAAGAAAAGAGAGAACCCCAGGTTATTCCCACCAACATTCCCTGTGGTTCAGAATAGTGCGAGCGTCACAAAACCACTTCACCAGAGGGAGCATGCACATCAAACATGCACCCTTTAGGCCCCAGGAGATGCGCCCCCTCTTCATCACAGTCCCATGAGACCAGGTCACCTGCCTTCTCCTTGCCCCCTGCCCAGGGTGATTCTCACCATGAGTTGCTGTCATTTCTTCTTCCCAGTCTGCAGCCAGTTTTCCCTTTCCTCTTGAGGTGAGGAGATGGAGTTACTTTCAGTTTTGATTTTTTCAATTAGGCGGTATGTGGTTCTTAGACCAGAATACTTTGTACAAAATGAGAGATATAATTTTGAGTCATGAGATTTTTTCTTCTTCGCTGTATCTGCAAAGTAAGCTGACCTATTTATGGAGCTTGCTAACTGCCTTTATTACACAAGGCATTGTGATGTCAGAACAAACAAGAAATCATCCTTGCCCTCTAGAAGCTGGCCTGCTCATAAACAGGCCATCACAGGGCGATGCAGAATATTTCAGGATAGTAATTTTCCTAGGCTTCCTGGCAGCGCTGAATCAGGCCTAGCCAGAGGGGAAAGAGAGGGTCAGGTTGCTGTCTCACAGGGAGTACTCACTTTCTGAGTCTTAAAGGTGAAGGGGTGAAGCATGACGAGAAGGGGAGAAATCTCTGGAATGTGTAGAGAACAAGAAAGTACTGGTTATTCAGACATAAGGCATGAGGAAGTTAGCGCTGAGAGACACACTCCAGAAGGGCGTAGGGGTCATCATGGAGGACCTCAGACACCATTTTAAAAGGCTTGAATTTTTAACCTGCAATTGGTGGTGAACTCTTGAAAATGTCTAGAGTGCCGAGACCAGAAGTCCATTTTAGATCTCGATCTAGATTGAAAGAGGGATGAGAAATAGGGTTAAGACAACAGTCAAGGAGACGGGATGGAAGGCTGCTGTGATAACCCGGGTGACGGATGGTAAGATCCCGAAGGAAACACATGATACCAGGAAGGAGTTATATTGGAGAATTAGTGTGCTTATTCACGCAGTGAACACTCGCTGAGCAACTACCATGTGGCAGGCACTATTATGGAAACAGGGACATAGCCATGGCCAAAATACCCCCAAATCCCTAACTTCATGGAATTTACCAGACATTGTGAAAGCTTTCCCATCTCCTTGGATTAATATGTACTGATTTATTTATGTAACCCAAAGCTAACCTTTACAAGACCTTGAACCCAGCCTTAAAGTAGGTCTTTGTCAGAAAAGAGAAGACAAGCAGCCCAGGTCCCCACTCAGAGGGCTCTAAATCTTGAAGAAACTGATTCATGTAGAAGATGAATTAAATGAACGTTGACTAATCAGTGCACCTTGGTGCACCAATTCACCTTGGTGAATATAACTTCCGCAGCTCTCTGCATGCCTTTAGCACGCTCATCAGTTGGAAGAACAGCTGCTGCCTCCAGCTTGCTTTCTCCAGGCAACTTTGATGATGGGATGAGGGCAGGCGGTGACATGACTGTCTACCCAGGCTGTGCACTGATGAGTCTTTTCCCTAAAACACAATCAGGCCCTCCATCACCTTTGGAAAGCACTTTAAAGTTCTTGAGGATTCTCTCAAGTTTTGCAATTTTTTGTGACATCTGTTACTGTCCTCTACTTTTGGAGGCAATCTCTTCAGAACATATTTTTTTTACCAACTCAGGAAGTTAGGAGAGTAGGAATGTGAGAAAATATATTTCTCTTGTTCAAGCCACCTAGCCTGTGATGACAGCCCTAGCTGGGACCCCAAATCAGAACAGTCAAAACCAATGACTCTAGAAATGGACGTTTTTCAGCACTGCATTCGAAGTGAAGCAAATTCATGCCATGGGTTGCTGCAGCTCTCTTGACACCATGAGGCTAGACCTGTCTGAGAATAAGACCAGCAAAGAAAGGGGACCAAGTTGAAGGAGCATATCAATGAAGGAAGTACCGTGCTGTCATTTGAGCCCCTAAGGTGAAACAAACTACATCCTCTCCTGGACACTTTTGTGAATTCTGGCCTGAATTCCCTCTGCAGATTTATTCTAGCCACTTCTTCAACCTGCTGGTCAGAACACCGGATTTATTCTGTTACTTTAAGTACATGGTACTTGAAAGTAGGAAACACAAAGCTTCAAGACTGACCTTCTTAAGATAACAGATAAAACAATAATGAAAGGAGCAGGAAAGGTAAAAAAAATTCCTCAAGGGTGAAATGTATTAGATCTATGTGAGCAAATATGCTTTCAGAATTCCTCTTGGGAACACAATTTAATTGTGTTGAGAATAAATAGTGTCTTATCTTTATTTCCATTTCATAAATGCTAAGATGTAATTGTACTTTCAGAAATTTGTTTTGACAGCTCAGTTTTTTTAAATCAATATTTGCCAAACCCAAGTACAATGGCCTTCGGTGACTATACGAAAATATTTTCAACATTATGTTCTCTGCTGGTTTTATATAATAGAGGCTTTGGATATTACTATGTTTAACATAAAGGATTTGAACTAAGCAAATATATTATATATAATATATTAAGTATACAATGTTATATATAATATATACAGTCTCTTTTCCTGACTAGACTTTATTATAGTAATATAGTCCCAGTAAAATTCATACTATTGATTAAACAAATGCCACTCCAGATCTGTATGTTTGAAGGAAAGAAGGTTCAGATACCAATCAACAATTTACGTTTTTCCACATGATCTCATAACTGCTGAGGTCAGCTCAAGAATATTCATTTGATTACCCTCTCCTGTGTATCATCTGAGTGTGATGCTGAGAGCCCTTATTTTAAGTTCTGCTTCTGTCTTATCACATAACTTCTCTGGATCTCAACTTCTTCTCAGCACGAAAGCTGAGACACAGAGACACACCTTTGTGGCCAGGTGGCTAAGTGCAGGCCACATACCCAGGGTCAAGGCCTGGGGCCAGGGGTAAAAACAAAAACGTTGAGAAATAATCTATTTTATATGAGGAAGTGACACAATTTATAAAGTCTTACACTAGGATAGGCCCTAATAAATAGTGGCTTGTATTATTAAGGAAAGATCAGATGAGACACCAACACTTACCAGGAAGGGAGAGGG